>RBNI01004384.1:0-14157 GCA_003990745.1 Jimgerdemannia flammicorona | reverse complement strand
AAAAAAAAAAAAAAGAGATAGGTGGGGCAGTTATGAGAATGGTGGCCCTTGAGGAGATATTGGAGATTCTATGGAATGTACAGGCTGGTTCATCACCAGGAGAGGATGGACTGCCTTGGGAGTTCCGGAAGGAGTTTCAAGTTGAGTTTGGAGGATGGCTTGTTGAAATGGCAAACTTTGTACTGAGTGAGAGTTGCTGGATTGGCAATAGCTCCTTAGGGTTAGTCTCACTGCTCTATAAGGAGAAAGGGGATCAATGTATATGGTGGAATTGGTGGCCCATTATATTACTGAATGTGGACAGGAAGTTGGTCTCCAAGATTCTAGCAGGGAGAATGCAACAATAGATTGGGCAATTGGTGGGTAGAGAACAGTATGAGTTTGTGAAGGGGAGACAGATCTGAGACAGTATAGCCTGGGTGCAAAACATCTTAGAGGACTGTAGAAGTTGGCAAGTAGATGGGTGAATAGTGTTTTTAGATCAGGAAAAGGTGTACAACAGGATGAGGTAGAGCTATCTGGAGGCAGTTCTGTGGAAGGCAGGCTTCGGTGCAGTGGAGGCTCAGAAGCTGATGGACCTGATGTGAGGCTGCTGGATGGCAGTATTGATGAATGGGTGGAGTGGCCTGGAATTTGTCTTGGGGAGAGACATACTACAGGGGGATTCTCTTTCACCTCTGCTTTATATTTTATCCTTGGAACTCTTGTTGGCATGGTTGAAGAGAAGGCTCACAGGATGAAGATGGGAGAGGTGATCTGGAAGCTGGGGGCCTTCACTGATGATATAGTGGTAGAATTAGATTGTATAGCAGATGTGGCAAGGTTGCAGGAAGGGGTGGGGAAGTATGAGAGACTGGCAGGAGTGAAGTTGAACTGGAGCAAGTGTGAGACTATGGAGTTGGGAGCTGGTTTGGGTGAACATGGACATTTTGGACAATTGGTCTATACTGGAGAGGCTGTTCGATATTTGGGTGTCTGGTTTTCAGTATATGAGATAGTGCTGCCGAAGGAGTAGTGGTGTGGAATAATACAGAAGTGGGAGAGTACCTTGATAGGCTGGTCAGGAAGGGACTTCTCTTTGGTGGGGAGGATTGTAGTCTTGAATATATATTGGCTGCTGAAACTTTGGTATTTGTGATACCATTTGGATTTCCCTAGCTGGGTGGTACAGAAACTGAAGAGGGTGGTAGAAGGATGGCTGTGGTAAGAGAGAAGGCCACAGATTAGTTGAGAGATAGTGGTGATGTGGACAGTAGATAGTGGATTGGGGCTAGTGGATTTTAGGAGGTGGTTGAAGGTACTTTGGGGCTGGTGGGGTTGCCAATTGGCAGAATTAGGAGAGGATAGTTGGGGCAGACTGGCTATGGACAATTGGGAAGTCCAGTTTTGCCCCTGTGGAGAGGTTAGGAAGGATATATATGGCTTGCTTCAGGTTGGAAGGGTTAGCAGATTGCAGTACTGGGGGTTCTGGTGGAGCATTGTGGAAGCTTGGTTAGCTATGGGACTCACTGGTCCAGAGCTGGGTGAAGAGGAGGACATGGAACAGTGAGAGTGACAACTTGGAGACATTTGTATTGGCAGCTACTAGTTGGCAGAATACTCTCTGTCTGGGGTGATAGAATAGATCCAAATGGGTCTGCTTGAGAGGTGGCCAGTTGGTTGGCAGAAGGCCAGTCTTGGAGAAGATTGGGAGTGGGGTTGGGTTTGGAGATAGGGGACCTCATTGCTCAAGGTTGTACAACCCAAGTTCTGGGTGGTATGGTGGAGATTTCTATGAAGGAATGTCATATTGGGATACAGGATGGGGTGGATGGAGGCTGAAGGGGTAAGAGAATGTGAGTGGTGTTGTGAGTTGGATGGGAGTATAGTGCAGATACCAGAGCATATCCTAGTGGCATGTTCAGGGGTTGAGAGATATTGGCAGATATTGGAAAGCTATTGGTGTGGCGGAAGTGAGTGAGCAGGGGGCCCCACTGGTCAGGTGGTCAAGCAGCAGCTGGTGGGAGAGATTGGGGATATCTGGGGTGGTCTGGGCCAGATCATTGATATCTGGGTCCTAATGGTGTTGCACTGGTGATGGGTATTCGAGAAGAATCCTTGGATGGAAGTTGGTGAATTGGTGGAGTGGTGGAAGGGGCTACTTCTGGAAGTGGTGCAAGGGTGGTGATATCAGGAGAAGAGGCACCAGTTGGGGGCCATGAGGAAGGTTCTTGACATTGTACAGAGAAGCCAAGGGCATCTAGTGCTTGGAGAGAAGGGGGTGCAGTGGAAAGAAGGTGTAGGTTGATGGGGTCTTCTTTGTAATTATAGTTATAGTGGTTGTCAGTTTCGGCCATATTGTATTAGATAATTCTGGAATAAAGGAGTCCAAGAGACTATAAAAAAAAAAAAAAAAAAAAAAAAAAAAAAAAAAAAAAAAAAAAAAAAAAAAAAAAAAAAAAAAAAAAAAAAAAAGACAGTACCTTGTTGGTGATAGCAAAAGAAAGTACTACACCAAAATAGATATACTCCAGATGTAGCCAAAGGTACCAGAAACTGTAAAAAAGTAAAGAAGATATTAATCAGACATCAATAAAGGGGCAACTAATCACTATTGCCTCTCTCCCACTGCTCTGCAATAGGTACAGCAAACCAACTCAAGGTAGAGAGGGTAATAATTATAAAAAGTAGGCTCAGAAGGTTGTCTACTAAACCATTGTAACTGGTAAGATAGTGGAGAAAGAATCTGTCAATGGTAGCAGAGTTTCTTGTAGTCTTGTAGTATAAATAGTAGTTTATTATTAATAATACTCAAAGAGGTTAACTTCAGATTAGGGTTCTAGCCCAATATATATATATATATATATCTAGTTAACTTTTGGTATTATAATAGATAATAGGGACAGATCAGTTATATGCTTAGGAAGAGGCAGAAGACTCATAAAGATTTTGATGCTGGTCTGGTGTTTTGACATTCATATGATCATGTGATCACTCCTCTGATCACATGTTTTTGAAGGTCAGAAATTAGTGGCAGTCACACAATTTAGTCACATAGGTTGGTTTATAGTTTGGCGGGACTATAGATATTTTATTTATAGTAAGTCTTTGAGCTATTTTGAGATTTTGTAAGTTTTGTTTGAGTTACTACTGTTATGGTTCCTTAGTTCTTCTTTTATATTCTTTGAGATATCTATTTTATAGTTGCAATAACTCATAGTTGGTCATCATTACTCATCTTGTAGCCTGGGTAAGTCATGCTGTATGACCTTCTTGTGCTCCAATCTGGTGACTTATAAGGAAAGGCTGTCTCCTGTGATGATGTCACCATTCTGAGGTCACCATTACAATATATATTGTCATGTAGTAGTTGCTAAGTCCTTCAAATATGCCAGATTCTCTTCAAGGTATATCTCTTAGACTAACTCAAGTTTGTTATAAGCAAGTTCTTATTAGAGTGCCTTCCCAAGGTCTTATAGTCCTCAAACCTCTTATCTTTAAACTGTCTTGTTATCTCTTAGATTGCTTGTAAGGAAGTATATGTAAGTGAACCAGAACTGACTTTATTTTAGAGGAAATAAGAGGGGTATTTATACAAAATATAATTCAATAGTTGCTAAGATATAAAGCTAAATATAAATTCCAATAACTAAAACTACTAAGTTCCAGAGTCGGCACTGATGGTTGTACAGGTTCAGGATGCTGGTATTATTTAGTATCATATTAAAATACTGGTGCTGGAATAATTTCATATCATCTCAGAATACTGGTGCTGGTATTATCCAGTGTTACATGAGAATACCAGTGCTGACATTATCTAGTGTAACAAAGAACTTAGAGCAGAAAGTTCAGGACCATGAGGGCTTCATCCTCATCATCATCATCACTGAAGGAGATGAGATCTGCGAATTCATCATGTAGGTCATGCATTTCGCATATGTTACGTGGGATGATGTCATCACTGATGATGTCATCATGTTTGGCTGTAGTGGGGAAATCGGGAATAAGGAGATCTGGAGCTCTCCAGTCTATGAGGTTCTCTTCTACAAAATAGGGAACAAATGTAGGGTCTTGAGGAGGTCTAATCTGGATGCTTGGGCCTTGGAATACTGAGATCAATCCTTGTAGGAATTGATCTGGGTTGTCCTGGAGGATAGGATACCAGAAGTCTTCTACTTCTTCACTGTTGAGGGTGATAGTGGACTGGGCTTCTGTAGCCACTCTGGCTTCTAGTATATTGATACAGTGGGATGACAAGTCTCTGAAGTCTGAGACTCTAACATACTCCAAGTTGGGGATCGACCATGGTGTATGCCTGAAGATCTGATAGATCTTCTTAGCTGTCCTCATTTCATGTATATCCATGAGAGTGGCATCTTGTAGCTCTTGGGTGCTGGTCTGTGGGAACTCTTGGCAGAGGAGGTTTCCTATTTCATACTCCTGCCACATTTGGAGGCATTCAGTAGCAATGGTGATCCTTGTTTCCATTTTGCAGTGGTAGAGAATAAAGTGATAAGGGTCTGCAGTACCCAGGTTGACACTGGGAGTCCTTCTTGAGCAGGTCCCCATGGCTCTTCTAATGTCTTGGAATATCCTTTCCTCAACTGAGATACCTTGGTAATTCCTTGACCTTGAGGTTTGGTGGGTAGCAGGCATTTTGTTTATAGTAAGTCTTTGAGCTATTTTGGGATTGGTGGTTCTTGTTGGTTGCTGCTACTGTGGTTCCTTGATCCTTCTTTTATATTCTTCAGGATGCTTGTGCTGTAGTCACAATGACTCACAGTTGGTCATTATTGCTCATCTCATATGCTGTATGATCTTCTTGTGCTTCGATCTGGTAGCTTATAAGGAAAGGCTTTCTCCTGTGCTGATGTCATCATTCTAGGGTCACTGTTATATCTTCCTCCTGAATAAGGATCTCCTTGAGTGTCCTTATTCATTGGTCCAGTTCTGAAAAATTTGCTGATCCCATAACCTCTGGCAAGGGGTCAAAAAGTGGTGTTTATGGGCTGGTGTCTTCCCTTTGTATTTTGGTGTGATGGTGAAGGGTTGCTCCCTTCATAATAGAGTAAGGGTCTGATTCTGATCTTGACCCATCAGTTGACAGTTTAAACTCCTCTGACTTTGAAAGTCTCATGGATGAGTAGTTGCCAGTGCCGTATCTCTTAGAGAATGGTCTAGACAGATAGCCTGCTGGTCATGAGACATACTGTTACAATTCACAGACTAGAACCTTGTGGACAGTCATCACATTTTGCTTCTCTTGTATAGGTTCATGGTACTTCTTGAGTCTATTCCTATGTACTGTAGTAGGCAGTATGGTCTCTGAGATTTTTCTAAGCTAGAAAGTAGTTCCCTTGATATCTTATACATAGAAGAGTCCTTCCCATTTGGGCTCCAGTTTTCACAACCATGAGGCTTCTACCATATTCCAATACAGTAGGACCTTTTCTCCAATTCAGATGGGTTCTAGGGCCTTGTGATTCTTTTCCACATTCTTCCTTATCAGCACTTGTGACTTGGTGATGTAATCTTCAGCCTTCTTCCTGATTTGGTGTAGTCTCCGGATTTCTGCATCAACCCATCTCCAAGTTAGGTCTAGATTTGTGGCTGAGGTTCCATCAGAATATTCTTCTCTGAAGAGCAGCTCTCTTGGGGTAAAATGTGTACTCTGTGACCATATGTCTCATAGGACAGAGAGAGCAGTTGGGAGATAGTTATCCCAATTCTCATATGTCTCTGAGATCTTCGCTAGGATGTTCTTGAAGGTCTTGTTGGTTCTCTCTGTCTGTCCATTTCCTTGAGGGTGGTATGCAGTGGTCTTGATGTGCTGGATCTTGTATTTCTGATACATTATCTCATGGAATCCATTGACAAATTCTGTTCCATGGTCTGTTGTGATTTGCTTTGGTATCTTATAGTGGCAGATGATTTCTCAGTGTAGGAAGTCGACTATAGAGAGGGCATTGGCTTCTTGTAATGCTCCTGCCTCTATCTATTTGGTGAAGAGGTCTACAATAACTATAATATAGCAGTTTCCTGATAGTGTTACTGGTAGTGGTCCAATGATATCCATTGCAATGTGGTGGAAGAGGATAGACTCAATTCTTGATGACCTGGGTACCTGGTCTTGCTGATCTTGTTTCTGTTTTTGGCACTTATCACACCCTTTGACAAATTGGCACAGGTCTTCTTCCATCTTGGGCCACCATATGGTTCTTCTTACCTTATCATATGTGTTAGTTCCTCCTAAGTATTCTTACTCATATACTTCCTTCATTACTTGATACTTCTTGTATTCGGGTATTACTAGCTTTCCTCCTTTTCTGAGTATAGTGTTGTCTAATTCAAACTGTTTCCAAGTCTGGTTGATGATGGTGATTGTCCAGAGTTTGAGGTGGTTGGGCATCTTCCACTGCCCAAGATAGCTGATTAATCCATAGTATAGCTCCTTATTCATGTTGAATAGTCTTGATGGGGATATTTCAGGGTATCCTTGAGAGTGCATCGGTATTGGTATTGATTTTTTCTAAGCAGTGCTTGACAGTACAGTCATACTCTTGCAGCCTGTAGATCCATCTGGTGTATATTCCTTTGGGGTTCAGAGTGTGGAATAGCCAGGCAAGAGTGGAATGGTCTGTTTGAATGGTGAAGTGTTTCCCGGCTAGGTAGTAGTGGAACTTGTCTACTGCCCAAACTACTGCTAAGCATTCAAGCTTGCATGACTTATAGTTCTGTTCTGCTCCATGGGTACCTCAGCTTGCATTGGAGATGAGATATTCATATCCATCTTTCTTCTGAGCTAGGACTGCTCCAAGTCCTATAGCACTTGCATCTGTCTGCAGGATGAATTCTAGGTTCCAGTCTGGTCTTCTGAGGATGGGTGCTTGGGTCAACCTGGTCTTGAGTTCATTGAAGGTTTCTCAGTACTCCTTGGTCCATTCAAATTTGGTCTCCTTCTTCAGTAGCTCGTAGATAGATGCTGCAATGTTGGAGTATTCTTTGATGAATCTTCTGTAGTAGCTGGCCAGTCCAAGGAAGGCATGGACTTCTGTGGTTGTTCTGGGTCTCGGGTAGGCTGCAACAGTCTTGATCTTCATGGGGTCTGTGTGGATTCCGGTCTGGTTGATGAGGTGTCCTAGGTAGGTGATTTCTTGAGCTGCAAACTTACATTTCTTGGGCTTGATATAGAGGCAATGCTCCTTGAGCCTCTTGAGGGCTAGCTGTATGTGATTGACATGTTCTTGTGCAGTGTTGCTGAAGATGATCACATCATCAACATAGACAAAGAGCTATTTTCCAATTTTGTTGCTGAAGACTCTGTTCATCATTCGCTGAAAACTTGCTGGAGCATTGTACATTCCAAATGGCATTCGCAGATAGATATAGGTGACATCAGGTGTGATGAAGGCTGATTTCTCACTGGCATCTTGAGTGAGACAAATCTGATGGAAGCCTGAGAACAGATCCAAGGTGGTGTAGTATTTGGCTTCGCTTCCAAGGGTAGTAAGGATTTCTTGAATATTCAGTAAGGGCTGCCTATCCTTCTTGGTGATGGCATTGAGTTTCCTGTAGTCAATGCAGAGTCTTGGTGCAAACTCTCCAGGCTTGCTTCCTTTCTTTGGGGCTAGGATAATGGGTGAGGCCCAGGGGCTGATAGCTGATAATTCCGGCTTCTTCTATTTTCTTGAGTTCTGCTCACAGCCACTCTCTGTAGGCAGGTGGTAGCTTTCTGGTAGATAGGCTTGGTATCACCAGTGTCAACTTCATGATAGTACTTGAGTTCTTGATTGTGGATATCCCTAAAGTCTGTAGCAAGTACTCCTTCATTCTGGTGCAGGATCTTGAGAAGTTGTTCCTCCAGGGGAAAGTTTTCTCCAATGGTATATGTGTGCTTGTTCTGGTTCTTGTCTTTCTTGTGCTCAAGTTTGGTAATCTTGGTGGCAGCATAGGCTCCTCTTCCAGTAGATCCAAAGCCTTGTTCTCCTCTCTTAGTCTTGATAAGTTCAATGACTTCTATGATCTTAGGCTTCTTGATTTCGTGGATCAGCATCTGGCCAATCCTGTCATACTTCTTGACTTTGAAGGGGGTGGTGTGGTTGTGATTTCTGACTATGAGGAAGATCTTGCCAGTGTAATCAGGGTCAATTACTCCTCCTTCAACTGAGATTTTGCTTTTGGCCAGACTGCTCCTGGTCTTGATAATTCTGGCATAGTTTTCTGGCAGCTTGACTCCAATTCCAGTGCCAAGTAGAGTGGTGGTCTGTGGTTCGAGGGTAGCATCTTGAATGCTGGCAAGGTCTATTCCTATGGCTTCTTCAGTCTTGTATTCTGGGATCTTGGCTTCAGGGTGAAACTTCTTGACCTTGAGGGTGATGTCTGATTCTTGTTCCTCCTCATCGTCACTATCAGCTTGAAGCTCTGGGGGCTGGTCATCTTCTTTGGCTTTCCTTTTTGCTTCGGCGGCTTCTTGCTCATGTTTCTGTTGGCAGATTTTGCTGACTTCACTGATACAGAACCAGCAGTCATTCAGGTATTCAGAGCAGTACATTCTAGTATCAAGGGGGCATCTTCCTTGAGGGGCATAGCCATTGATGATCTTGTTGTACCACTGCTCATCTGTGAGCTCGAGTGTCTTGCTCTTATTCTTATTCACCAGTGCATGAAGACCTCTGTGTCTTCTTCATCTCCTTCCTCCATGTCTGGTAGGACTCCTTTGTGGACATTGATAGAGACTCGTATCTTTCTTCCTCGGTAGTTGATCTGCATCTTCTGGGCATTGAGGTCAATGATGGCCTTGGTCTTATAAAGCCATTGGTTGCTAATGAGGATGATATAGTTGGTGGCACTTGTAACAATCACATCTACTAAGATGGTAGCTCCTCCTATCTTGATGGGGACTTCTCAGATTTTGCCAAGGAGGATAGCTTGTATACCATCTGCTATGACATAGACCATTTTGGTGAACTCTTCAATGTCCCAACCTAGGCGGTCAATTGCCTTCTTACTCATGAGGCATCCTTCAGCACTAGTATCAATGATGGCATCAAAGATACAGTCTTTGATCTGATATGGAGTATAGGCTGATGTCTTGTGCTGGTCTTCAGATTCTTCGCCTGAGTTCTTAGATTCTTCCTGTGCATTGTGAGCTTCTACAATCTTATGCTCTTGATTCTTGGTGGTAGTTGTAAGTCCTACTCTCAAATGCTGTCTGAAGGCAGGGACTTCAGCTAGCTAGCCAAAGGTAGCATTGACCTTCTGTTCCTTGAGGTCCTTGTAGATATCATACTGATGGATCTTGGTCTTGCACAGCTTCTGTTCCTTCTTGCTTTTGCTTTCTCCTAAGACTGGAGTAGTGCCTTCAATAATTTGGTAGGCAGCTTCATCTAACTCTATGTCTTGATCAATCTCCTTGGGTTGAGTCTTGCTTTGAATAGTGATAGCTGGGGTCTTCTTTGGCCTTCCAACTGGCTTGCTATTGCTCTTCTTGTCATAGGGCTTGGATCGGGTTCTGGTACCTTCAGTAGCAGGGTAGAATTCAAGCTCCTCATAGTATTCTTCATCATCAGTATCACCGATCTCCTCGATGACTACTGTATTGGTTTGTTCTCTGGTTCTGCTAGCATTGCTTAGTTGGGCTTTGTGTCTTGTTTCGGTCATGCAACTCTTTGTATAGTGGCCTTCTTCTCCACATCTGAAGCATGTGATATTGCATTCTTCTGTAGCAGCTGCAAATCTCTGCACTGGTCTCCTGTTAGTGCTTCAGACTTCTCTAACAACATCACCAAGGTATGCAGTCATCTTGGCAAACTGCTTGGCAAGTTCCTCCACTGGGTCAGCTTTGGCTGTCTTGGGGGTAGGTGGGATTGGTTGTCTATTTACAACTGTAGTGGGTATGATACTAGTTGGCTTTGATGGCTCTATCTTGATGCTAGTTATTTTCTCCATCGAATGTTTGGCAGGGTGTCTGGCAGTCCAATATCTCTGTGCAAAGACCACTTTCTGATCAAGGGTCAGTGCAGCTGGAGTAGACCAGATTGCTAAGGCAATTTCAGGGTGAACTCCTTTGAGGAAGATTGAATTCACTATTTATTCCTTGAGGTGGTCATCATAGTCAGCCAAGACAATCTGGTGGCAAATTCAGATATAGAATAAGTTGGGATCTTCACTAAGTCCCTGGCAGATAGTATTGAGTTGATCCTTAAGAGCTTGCTTGATCTCTTCAGTATAATATATTGTTCTGAGGAAGACCTTCATATTGGCAAGTTTGGCTACACCAGCATCAGCAATGGTGGCTGCATTGAACTTATCTCTGGTAGGTCCTCTAAGGCTAACTGATAGAAGGGCCAATTGCGCATCCACACCAAGGGCTCTTATGGCAGCGAATTATTCAAAGTCTTCAATGAAGGTCAGGATTGACTCTTCAGTAGTATATCCATAGAATGTAGGGGGACACATTTCCATCTTGTCTTGAATTCTTGCAGAGGTGACTCTTATTGTCAGGGTAGTTGTTGTGGGGGTTGTTTGTTTTTTAGCTTAAAAGTGAGGGATTCATTCTGAATCACCAGCCAATGGGCACCAAGTTGTCATGTAGTGGTCGCTGAGTCCTTCAAATACACCAGATTCTCTTCAAGGTATATCTCTTAGACTAACTCAAGTTTGTTATAAGCAAGTTCTTATTGGAGTACCTTCCCAAGGTCTTATAGTCCTCAAACTTCTTATCTTTAAACTATCTTGTTATCTCCTAGATTGCTTGCAAGGAAGTGTATGTAAGTGAACCAGAACTGACTTTATTTCAGAGGAAATAAGAGGGGTATTATACAAAATATAATTCAATGGTTGCTAAGATATAAAGCTAAATATAAATTCCAATAACTAAAACTACTAAGTTTCAGGGTCGGCACTGATGGTTGTACAGGTTCAGGATGCTGGTATTATTTAGTGTCACATCAAAATACTGGTGCTGGAACAATTTTGGATTACCTCAGAATACCGGTGCTGGCATTATCCAGTATAATAAAGAACTTAGAGCAGAAAGTTCAGGACCATGGGGGCTTCATCCTCATCATCATCATCACTGAAGGAGATAAGATCTGGGAATTCATCATGTAGGTCACGCATTTCGCATATATCACATGGGATGACAATATTGCCGATAACGTCATCACATTCAGCTATGGTGGGAAAATCGGGAACAAGAAGATCTGGAGCTCTCCAGTCTATGAGGTTCTCTTTCACAAAATAGAGAACAAATGTGGAGTCTTGAGAAGGTCTCACCTGGATGCTTGGGCCTTGGAATACTGAGATCAATCCTTGCAGGAATTGATCTGGGTTGTCCTGGAAGATAGGATGCCAGAAGTCTTCTACTTCTTCACTATTGAGAGTGATAGTGGACTGGGCTTCTGTAGCCACCCTGGCTTCTAGTGCATTGATATGGTGGGATGACAGATCTCTGAAGTCTGAGACTCTAACATACTCCAAGTTGGGGATCAACCATGGTGCATGCCTGAAGATCTGATGGATCTTCTTAGCTGTCCTTGTTTCATGTATATCTATGGGAGTGGCATCTTGTAGCTCTTGGGTGCTGGCCTGTGGAAACTCCCAGCAGAGGAGGTTTTCTATTTCATACTCTTGCCACATTTGGAGGCATTCAGTAGCAATGGTGATCCTTGTTTCCATTTCGCAGTAGTAGAGAATAAAGTGATAAGAGTCCACAGTACCCAGGTTGACACTGGGAGTCCTTCTTGAGTGGGTCTCCATGGCTCTTCTGATGTCTTGGAACATTCTTTCCTCAACTGAGATTCCTTGGTGATTCCTTGACCTTGAGGTTTGGTGTGCAGCAGGTATTTTATTTGTGGTAAGTCTTTGAGCTATTTTGGGATTGGTGGTTCTTGTTGGTTTCTGCTACTGCGGTTCTTTGATCCTTCTTTTATATTCTTCAGAATGCTTGTACAGTGGTCACAATGACTCACAGTTGGTCATCATTGCTCATCTCATATGCCATATGATCTTCTTGTGCTTTGATCTGGTGGCTTGCAAGGAAAGGCTGTCTCCTGTGCTGATGTCATCATTCTGGGGTCACCATTACAATATCTATCTGGCATGTAATTGAGAGCGAATGCACCCGAGATATTTTTGAACCGGGGGCCAAAAATCCATTTTCGAAGATATCTACTGATGTAATTGACCACTTCATCAACAAGAGCATGCTTCACATCCTTGCATATAATAATTATTTCAATCAACCTATAAAGCGCCGAAATCTATGAAGGAGTGAAGACGTTCACACCCCGGTCGATATTGGCGTGACATCTCGGGTTTTCTCTTCGCATGCACAGGTTTAATGGCCATTGGTAAATAAAAATTATAATGAAGTCAGTACCTGAAAAGGATCACAACATCGGATCTTTGGGCACGTCGTAATGGCATAACGCAACAGGTCACAACGCGATGGCCACTACCCGCAAGTGGTCCGATTTTAGACTATAGAAACAAGGATCCGAAGACCGAACCCACGGAAATAGGGGGTTTCGCAAATGGTGTCGTACAGTAATTCATTTTCTGTCGTCACAACCTATCTAGTGCAACCATGGTTGTTATCGGTGCCACAATAAGACTTCCGACGTGAGATGACAGGCGAACTCTCGGACTCCAAAAACCCAGTTAGTGTGTGGAACTTTCAATGATTAAAGAAAAAGAAAAAAAAAGAAACATCGTGAATATACTTCAAAGAATTATACATCCAAATATTCGTCGAGTCAAACATATTAAAGAAAATATGTCGAAACGAAAAAACGGAAAGCAAAAACGTGAAAAAAAAATAAAAATAAAATGAAAACCGAACCGACGACTTGGCATAAGAAAAACTATTGGGAAATCCACAATATCAAACACTAGACTACTATTGTCCGAAAGAATTAAAGGCAATTGCTACTTGCTACTCTCTGCGTTGGACGACGTCAGATTGGCCATATCGTCCAGAACGTAGGCCTGGTGTGCGTGGTCAACATACGACTCCGCTGGAAGCTCCAAACTCTGTTTCTGTTTCTGCAGATAAATCTTATCCTGTACTTCTATCATCATCTTCAAAATGTCCGAATCGTAGACGAGGGTGAGGATGTACGTAATGTTCATTAAACGAACGATGACTAATGCCCATTGCGGGTAGGAAGGGGAAAGGAACGTGGCAACCATAAAAGAGTTGAAGATCAAGAGAATGACGGTACGGAGAAGGTTGGAAGAAATGAGGGCGGCAAACAGGTTGGTTAGATTCCGTTCAAGCCTAGCGGTGTGGACTTTAAGGTAGAAGGTGATGGCGGCGGTCACATAAGTGTCAATGACAAGGTCGATGAAGGTCATGGCCAGCCCGGTGACGCGATCCTGTTTGAAAATGCAATTGGCGCCCGGAGGGCCATCGATGGCATACGTCAGAATAATGTCCGCTACCCCGGCGCCAAATCTAATCATCACAAACGTATATTCCATAACCATCGCGAATTTCGGCCTCATGATCAACACTGTGGTCGCTCGCGAAAGCAGGATCCAGTCAGCGGCGGTCATGCTGATTTGGAAGAGTGAGGTGAATGTCTTAGAGGGGACAAAACACCCACTGATGAGCGTCTGTAGCACGGATCCTATGCAGGCCGTGGCGGCAAGCGTGATTGTAAAGACGATCTTGAGAATGACGACCTTCTTGAGCGGGATACGGTTCCAAGACAGGATGACATCCCAAAGCCCCTGAAGAGCAAGGGCGATGGTGGCTCCGTTTAAGGTGACCGCGGCGATTTGGTACAAATCCATTGTCGGGAAGCGTAACTTTGACGTCAGGAGGAATTAGTTACAAAAACAGAAGTTTAAGGAATATCCTTTGTTACACCGATTGATTCACCAAGCCTGATTGGTGGACTCCAAGCTCGCCTTAATGATATAATGCCAGTTTTACATATAAGTCGTGTTGAGAATCATTTTTAGAATAGTGCCGGGCAAGCCTCGGCCATTTACAAATTTTCATAGGGCGAAGGAAGTGAAATGTCTTCGACGTCGTTACAGAAGTGATAACTGTACAACGAGTTTGAGCTTGCTCATGTGGTTGTTGCAGTAATTGTTTTTCTTTTCTTTTTTTTTTTCTTTTTTTTATATTTTTACGCGAACTACAAAGAGGAGAATAAAACCTCAAGG
>RBNI01004383.1:0-14159 GCA_003990745.1 Jimgerdemannia flammicorona | reverse complement strand
GGCCGTTTTAATTTGCTGATGATATTCTCTGATCTCCTATCTACATATTTCACACTATGTAAAGTGAGGAATGGACAATTACAAAAAAGCTCTAGGGCTTGACAAAATCTGTATCCATCAGGTATTCTCGCAAAAAACGCTCTCTGTCTTTTAGTTCATGAACAGCATCATCCTCGTAATGACTGACTTGTTTTTCACCTGTCTCTGGCAACAACACGGATTCTGCCCTCTCGTCAGCTTCGTATACACTATTCCCATCTCTTTCCCCATTCCATTTGAGATTTGGAAAGTTCTGTTTCAAAATCTGCAAAAATCCTCTCTGCGTTCGCCTTTGCACAAACCCGAAAGGACTGAGCCTCCCGTTTCCCATGCAGCACGCATACACCGCCACGAGTACGCCGTAGAATCCACCCAACGAACCCAGTCCGAGCAGCAAGGTGTATGACGGAGTGGCCTTTATCTCCAGCCAGAACGTGTCTGTACCTGGCTGTATGAGTAAAGTTGTGGTTAGACTTTTGTTCGGGAGTATTTTTCGTAGGGATGAAGGTATATCACCATCTTGGCCTGAGTCTGTGACTTCATAGAGCCACCGGGTGTTGGAGGAAGAGATGCCGAGGTAAGACCAGATGGAGGGGAAGGTATAAGCCCGTGCATAAACGAAGAGATAGATGATTTTTCCGGGGTCGTAGGCCCTCGAGTATGCTGAGATTTCACCAAAGCCGTCGTAGATATATGGCGGAATATAATGAGTCGTTAAGTTTGGCTTAGTTTGGTTTTGGTAAGTACTAAGTGAAGCACCGGTCCACGTCGGGAAAAATTCAATTTCGAAACGATCCTGGGGAAATGTTGAGTTGAAGGTTATGGCAAGTGGTCCTAGTATGGCGTCGGCGTCATTTGACCATCTCCTGTAAAAAGTCGAATTACCACTTGTATTGTGGTAAGTTTGGTTTTCGAGCGATCCATCCATCTTGACACGGTAAATTGTCATCTCAGGAAGAGGTATGTATTTTATCGATTTTCCCGGTTCGCCACCCTCGTAGAAGTAAAGGCACCATGTATCAGGTGCTTTCAACTTCGGTCCGAAATACTGGGTTGAATTCCTATTCCATTCATATTCAGGGTATATGGGGTACGAGCTTGCAACAGAACTAGTGGTCAATGGCATAAAAAAGATCTTGTATATGAGATAGGCCACAAAGGAGAGCATGGTGATTGAGAGCAGCCCTGCAAGGAAGCGTCGGGCAATTCTGGTAGCGCCAGATTCGCGGGGAAGCGTGGATAGATATAGAGCGTCGAGGAAGAACATGAAGTTTGACGCACCTCAGATTGCCTGTCGGTCACTATGTTGTTAGTCTCTTTTCTCCAAAAACAATGTTGTAAGTGCCTTCCAAAGGTTGTATAATCTGAATGGTACTGGAGAAAGATGCAGCCTATTTTTTCTGTATCACTGGTGGGAAATAAGGCATAGACATTTAAGAAGATTTCTTAAAGGAAATTCTCCAGTAATAAATGATATTAGAATTACTTCCAGCATATAGCATCAAACACATGATCCTTTAATATATGAATCCAATATATTAGATAACTATACTATAAACAAGTCACTTTCTGAGAAAAAAAGATATTACTAAACTTTTGATCATCCAAATGATATAACAACACTAGATTAAAAATGAAGACCTTGATAAGGACATCAAAAACTAAGAAGAGAAGAGTTGTAAGCATACAACCTCCAAGCCACCAAAATTGCATATCACCCTCAGAATAAATCTAGAAATCACATGCAAGATTACAAAGTTGAGTCAAACTGAAGTCACAGAGTACAAAGCTGAGTCAACTTAAAGTTACAGAATATAAGAATTATACAAATATAATCTTATCAATTAGGACTGAAAATATATATACTAAAAATATAAGTACATCAAAATAGAGAACTATAACAAACTAAACAAACAACTATAACTCTTAAATATATATACAAATATGATCACTAAGATCTACAACTACATCTGTGCTGACATTTGGAATACTATTGTCAATCAAGCTATATCTCTCCTACTCCTCATGAATATCAATAACCTGGCACCTCTCTACTTTGTGGAAGCCTGATGGAATATTCTGAATATACTTAGTAAAGCTCACTAAATTGAACAAATCTCAAGCTACTATCAGATCAGCTGCCTTCTAGAAGATATGGTTGAACACCACTATGATATAAATATTACTCAGATGTCTTAACATCAGAAACTCATTACCACAGCTCCTTTCTCTGCTACCTTACTGGTCACGAGGTTTGGTAGGCAACCTTCTGAGTCCCCTTTCCCCTATTATTACCCCCTCTACCTCGGGTTGGTTTGCTGTGCCTGCATGGGCATGGTGGGAGGAGGGCAGTAGTGATGAGTTGCCCCTTTATCAGTGTCGGATCGGTGTCTTCTCCACTTTTTTGCGGTTTCTGGTGCCTTCGGCTATGTCTGGAGTGCATCCGTTTTGGTGCAGCACCTTCTTCCTTTTGCTGTCACCAACAAGGTACTGTCTTGGTGTGTCTCGGGCTACGTAGGGAGTCAGCCGATCTTGGGCATCAAGTGCTCAGTGTAGGTTACCTGCAGGTCCTCAGTGCCTGTGGTCGGGCCCTCTGGCTTTGGCGAGCTTCCCGGTGAGTGCGGTTCTGGCGTAGGTGACTGCTTTTTAGGTGATATCAGGTTGGGAGGGGAGATGGCTGTCACAGATAGGAGGAAGGGTGATTACAGTGAACCAGTGGAGTGCCAGGCTGGGGGCAGTCATCGGGGCTGAGGCGGACAATATTTCGGTGGGGCCTTTTGATTGGCTGGTGGGGGGTGGGGTGGTGCAGGGGCCAGCATCCTGGCTGTATCCAACTGGAACCAGGAGCTGACACGGCAATGCGATCGAGGCCTGCAGGCTTGGGGAGTGGGACCTTCCTCATTTAGTAGTACCCGACTGGAACCAGGAGCTGACATGGCAATATGATTGAGGCCCGCAGGCTCAGAGAGTGGGAGTGGGGTCTTTTTAGGCCCTAGCCCATATGTAAGTCCTTTGAGGAAGGTGCTGTGTGTAAGTCCTTTACTCACCTGCTTTGAATCCACTTTGCTCTCTGTTGGTTGGTTGGAGGGTTTTTTCTTTGCCTTGGGCTTTCCTTTGGGGTTCGGGGAGCTATTCTTTATTCAGTCCTGGCACTGCTAGATCTGACGCATAGGTGTGCTCTCACATATAAATGATCCAGCCCTGGTGAGCAGACAAGTCTAGTCTATGTTGTGGGGGTCGATGTAGCCAGTATTCGACAGGCATAGCTGGAGCAGTGGGACTGCTGGACAATTTAGTAGTCTAGGTTAATGGGGGGATATTGTTTGGTGGGTAGTGGGGGAGGGTTTTGGCCTATATAGTCTAGGTTCTCTTCCAATAAAAATCCGTGAGACTATGAGTCCATTAAAAAAAAAAAAAAAAAAAAAAAAAAAAAAAAATCAGAAACTCATTACTTGCAAATACTGAGAACTCTTTTATGAGTACAGTATCTTTATTCTCTATCTCTGAGTTATTACTACTGAAATGATTGCTACTCTATTCTATGGCTAAATTGATAATATAGTATAAAAACTCAATTATAAGTATATTAAATATGTTCAAACTACAGATAGATCCTTCTCACCTCTCAATAATTATATTCTATAAATACTTTAAGTCAGATATACTATGAAGGATATCTATAATATAATCTAGTTTGACAATAATGAAGTAGAAGACAATGACTCCTCTGATGTCAATATAATCTTTAGCTAAGAATTCCTATCAACTCTGATCACTCTGCCAATCTTACTGATAAACTTATAGTAGTTCATACATAACTACCTATGGGATAATGATTACTGGCATGAGTACCAATCTGCATTTACACCTGATTACCTTAATTATAATGAAGAGACCACCTATATCTCCAGATAACTCTTGAGATTAAACTGACAACTCCACTCTCTAAGTATGAATGAAATGAACTACAGCCACTAGCTTACTATAACTCTATAACTCATAGTACTATTATTTATAGAAAATATATAGATAGTGAATCTAATAAAAGTAAAGATGATATATCCCTACTTTGCAAACTAATACTCTACTCAGTATATGAGACAGATGATACTATTCTATAGGATAGTGATATGGTTCCAACATATTACTATATAAATAAATAAGAAGACATTATCCAAGAACTACTCTTTCTAGATAACTACTTTATTAGAGATGATATTATTGATAGTGACCTCATTGAAGAATATTCAGATAGTGTCTAAATCTATAAATAGCTTAGCAGTCATTAGTATAGTTAGATTAGTCTTATATAATATAACTATATACTAACTCAGTAGCCAAATAATCTCTTGATATGTTAGTTTATACTTATACTATATAACTATATTCTGACTCAGCAAGACACTAAGTGCTATATCTATATTTAGTATAGTCCAGATAGCCCCTCATTAGTATAAATACCCACTCTTCTAGACCTCAGAAACTCAGACAAAAATACAGACAAGAACAACTTATAAATACTTCTTTATATATAATATCTCTTTTTTTTTTTTTTTTTTTTAACAGACTCAATGTCCTATGGATTTTTATTGAAAGGGAACCTAGACTATATAAATCAAAACCCTCCCCCACCACCCATCAAGCACTACTTCCCTATTAACCTAGGCTAGCTATTGTCCAGCAGCTCAACCATGCCAGATACAGTAGGGCCCATATTGGCCCACACCTCATTCTGTACACCATGCTCTCTCTACCACCAGGGAAAACCCAGCCATATATCAATGACTGAAAGCATATACTCGAGAACCCAACATATGTACAAGACTATGCCTGAGCCAAATAGAATAGTCTCTACCACTCCAAAGAGAATGATAGGTAAAGAAAAACTCCCATCAAAGTACAACACAGTAGGTAGGGCCTGATTCTCTCAGTCGAGGTGAGTAAAGGACTTACATGTGAGGTGGGAGGAGACCCCCAATACCCCACTACTCAAGCTTATAGACCTCAATCATATTGCCATATCAGCTCCCAGTTCTAGTTGAGTGCAGCCAAGACATCTGGAATGAGTAGTCTCGGGCCCCCCAACCCTCTCTGATGACTGGGGCCCAACCCGCTGAATTGTCAAAAGAAGCTAAAAGTGACACCTACCACCTAACTATACCACACCAATCAAAAGGCCCCACTGAAGCAGCACTCACCCCAGCCCCAATGACTGCCCCCAGCCTGATATCCTACTGGTTCACTATTATCGCCCTTCTTCCTATCTGTGATGGCCATCTCCCCTCCCATCCTGTAAGCACACAACCTCCAAGCCACAGAAATCACATGTCACCCACTTAACAAGCCACTGAAATCACATACGACCTCTGAACAAATCTGGAAATCACCTGCAAGATCACGAAGCTGAGTCAAACAGAAGTCACAGCACACAAAGCTGACTCAATATGAAGTTACAGAACACAAGGTTCATACAAATGGAATCTTACCAATCAAGAACAGATGCATATATACCGAGCCCCGAAACACGTCGAAATAGAGAATCAAAACAAACAACAACTACAACTTCCAAACACACGAACATGACTACCGAGATCTACAACCGCATCCATGCTGACATTTGGAATGCCATTGTCAACCGAGCCACACCCCCTCTGCCCCTCATGAATATCTACAGCCAAGCACCCCTCTATTTCATAGAAGCCTGATGGAATGCCCTGAACATGCTTAATGAGGCCCACCAGATTGGACAAATCTCAAGCTACTACCAGATCGGCCGCCTCCTGGAAGACATGGTCGAACACCACCATGATACAGACATTACCCAGATGTCTCAACACCAGAAACTCATTGCCCACAAACACCGAGAACTCTTCTATGAGTACAGCACCTTTATTCCCTGCCTCTGAGTTACTACCAGCGAAATGGTTGCTACTCTGTCCTATGGTCAAATTGACAACATGATATAAGAACTCAACCACAAGTACCTTGAGTACATTGAAACCACAGACAGAACCTTCCCGCATCCTGATGACCACATCCTGCAAATGCCCCAAGTTGGATATGCCATGAAGGACATTTACGATATAATCAACTTCGACAAAGACGAAGCAGAAGACAATGATCCTTCTGACGCCGACATGCCCTCAAGCCAAGGATCTCTGCCAACCCTGATCACACCGCCAACCTTGCTGATGAACTTACAACAGTTCATAACCACATACAAGACTTATTGGGACAATGACCACTGGCACGAATACTAACCGGCATTCACCCCCAATTACTTCAACTACAACAAAGAGACTAGAGAACACAACCTGTACCTTCAGATAACCCTTGAGATCGAACCAACCACTCCACCACCCGAGTATGAGTGACATGAACTACAGCCACCAGCATACTACAATCCCACGACTCATAGTGCTGTAACCTATAGAAGGTATGCAGATAGCGAATCCAATAAAAGTGAAAACGATGCACCACTCCTTCACCCCCCAATACCTTATCCAGCATATGAGACAGATGATGCTATCCTGTGGGACGGAGATGAAGTTCCAATGTATTATTATCTCAGCGAACAAGGAGAAGTAATCCGCGAACTACTTTTCCTAGATGACTACTTCATCAGAGATGATGTCATTGATGGTGATGTCATCGAAGACTATCCAGACAGTGCCTAAACCTATAAATAGATTAACAGTCATAGTATAGTTAGATTAGCCTTGTATGACGTGACTGTGAACTGACTCAGCAGTCAGATGATCTCTTGACATATCAGATTACACTTGTACTACATAACTGTATTCCGACTCAGCAAAGCACTTAGTGCTACACCCATATTTAGTATAGTCCAGATAGCCCCTCACTAGTATAAATACCCCCTCCCCCAGACCTCAGAATCTCAGACTTGAACACCTGAACAATCTGAACACAACTCCTGAGCACTTCCCCAATATCCCCCCACACAACTACTCCTAGTATAGCAATATCATGAATAGAGAATAAATCTATTTAATACCCTACAAACTACTCTTAAGTAAATCCACTCCCTGTTAGGTCCTACTCCTAACCCCATCACGAAATTTCCTAATTGGGTATTGTCTGCAGCGATATGCCAATTCAACTAAGCTGGTCTTAGTTTCTCAAACTTCCTGAAATACGGAAAATCCTGAATATCCAAAACTAGTCCGAAAAAGGACTTTGGTTGAGACGTCAACTCAATCTTGAAATCAATAAGCATAGAGGATGTACTCCATATGAAATTGATCTTGACCATAAGAAACGGTCTTCCAGAATATCCAGAACTTCCAGAAAACCCTTCCAGAACTACGTAATGGTTACTATAAAAAGCAACCCTCTTACACATCCTGACAACACCCAAAAAGCAGTCATCTATGCCAGAACCATGCTTACCAGGAAGCTTTCCAAAGCTAGAGGGCCCCACCACAGGCACTGAGGACTTATAGGTAACCTACACTGAGCACTTGATGCCTAAGGTCAGCCAACTTCTTATATAGCCTGAGATATACCAAGACAGTACTTTGTTGGTAATAGCAAAAAGAAGAAGGTGCCACATCAAAATGAATATACTCCAGATGCAGCCGAAGGCATCAGAAACCATGAAAAAGTAGAGAAGACACCAATCAGATACCAATAAAGAGACAACTCATCACCATTGCCTCTCTCTCACTACCCTGCAATAAGTACAGTAAACCAACCTAAGGTAGAGAGGATAATAGTTGTGAAAAGTGGACTCGGAAGGTTGCCTACCAAACTATTATAACCAGTAAGGTAGCTGAGAAAGAGGCAGCTGTATATATAATATCTCTTTATATACTACTTCTAATATAGCAATATTATAAATAGTAAATAAATCTATTTAATAATCCACATATTACTCTTAAATAATTCTGTACCTCATTAGGTCCCACTCCTAACCAAGTTATGAAATTTCCTAATTAGATATTATCTGCAACAATATGTCAATTTAACTAAACTAGTCTTAGTTTCTTAAACCTTTTAAAATACAGAATTCTCTGAACTTTCAGAATAAGTCCAAAAAAGGACTTTGGTTGAGATATCAACCTAATCTTGAAATCAATAAGTATAGAGATTATACTCTATATAAAATTATTCTTAATCTTAAGAAAACAGTCTTCTAGAATATTCAGAACTTCTAGAAAACCCTTTCAGAACTATATAATAGTACTTTAATAAAGTAACCCTCTTATATATATCTTCTAGAAGGTAGCTAATCTGATAGTAGCTTGAGATTTGTCCAATTTAGTGAGCTTTGCCAAGTATGTTTAGAGTATTCTATTGGGCTTCTATGAAGTAGAGAGATATCAGGCTATGGATATTTATGAGAAACAGAGGAGATGTGGCTTCGAGGATTCACAACATCTTTCACCAGTACCATTCGGGTGACACAAGACTCAGACAACACTTTCGACAATATTTTCAAGTATTGGTGATATCAAGATGATGAGCAATATGAATTCTGGTGAGCATACTGGGCAGGGGGGCCCCAGTGTCTTTGACTGGCAACATGTAGGGGGGGGTCAAGGTGCTGGTCTGGGCATGCCGAGTGCTTCGATCAGGGGATGTGGGGCCGGAGGGGGTGGCAGAGGAGGTGCAAGGCCACAAGGGGGAGGGAGGATGACCTTCACGGATAAGGTCAGGATGGGGAAGCAGGTGACTGGACTGGATGGTTGGCTGGAGCTGGGGAAGGCGGCAGCTACCTCGAGTGGTAAGGAGGCCTCTCCACTGGGGGGACAACATAGTAGGGCTGGAGGTGTAGTGGATGGGGCAGTGACTGCTGATGGTGGTGTGACGGGTAATCTGGAAAAAAATCCAGATGTGACAGCTGATGGGGGACCTGGACAGGGGAGCGGCGCGGGTCCTGGGGACCTGGCTGATAGTGTGACAGGCCTCATGGCAGCTCCATTACTTAAGAAATCCTGATCAGAATTCGCCGTCACACTATATTTCCATGGCTTGGCACTGATAGCAAAGATGGTGCTAGGGCTGCTGGCTAGTGAGGTAAAAGGTGTGGCCTCGGTTAAGTTTTTGAAGAAGCTGGAGGCAGTCGAGGTGGGGTTTGAAGAGGAGGATTTGTTGCTGGAGGCAGTGGAGAAGGGCATGGTGGTTAGAGGGATTTCGGTGCCAATGGCGAGGTGTATGTAGTGAGATCCTCAAGTGGTTTATCTGGTGATTGCGGACTTGCCGATGGTGAAGAAGGAGGAGGCGAGGAGGCTGGTCATGGATGTGGTAAAGGAGTATGGTGAGATGGTCGACATTGGGTTCAGGGTATGGGAGGAGACAGAGCTCAGGACAGGTGATGTGGATGTCTGGTTGAGGCTATTTGGTATGGAGAATATGGGGAAGGCTAGGGACTGACCAGTGGTATTGAAGTGGGGCCCAGTGGAGTGTAAGGTTTCGAGGGTGAAGGGGTCTGAGGAAGAGAAGGAGGACCTGCTGGAGGCACTAGAGGACTTAGCTGGGGCTGTGGAGAGGCAGCAAAGGGCTTGGAGGGCTTATGAGGCTAGGACGGTAGTGGAGGTGATCAAGAGCAAGAAGGTGCGAATGGACAAGGTGCTCTGAGAGAAGGTGAAGGGGAGACAGATGCAGAAGGATTTATTGGCCAGGTTGGATGGGGACAATAGGGCAGGGGCTAGGAAGGAGGGTACTGGAGTGAGCACTAGTGTCTGAGTGGAGGGGGTGCAGCAAGGGGAGAAGACAAAAGAGAGTGGGAGACAGGGGCCAGAGGGGGCTGGAGTGGCCACGGTAATGGAGGAAGATAATCTGATCCAGTATGGTGTTCCCGAGGTGGGAGAGGGGGAGTTGGAGGATGTGTCTGAGGATGGTTGGGATGAGTCTGTGCGAACTGAGGAGAGGAAGGAAAGAGAGGCAGATTTGGAGCAGGCAGCAGAGGTAGTTGGAGGGGAGAAGTGACTATTGAGGGCGCTACAAAACGTAGCAGCTGAGGAACTGGGCGAGATCGACTTCTGGGTGATCAGTGAGGAATTCTGGGGGCGAGTGCTGTGAGGGGAGGAGGTTGTGAGGAAGTTGAGAGATGAGATGATAGCAGCTCTTCTGGAGACAGAGGAGTATGAGATCACTGAGGCAAGGGAGGCGATGCTCTTGGGTATAGCTAATGAGAGGGCAGCCTATCTGTGGGGGCTGCGGAAGGGACTGGAGAAGTGGCAGGTGGTGTGCGAGGAGCATCGAGCATTGATGGAGATGGTGGATAGTGAGGACTGTGCAGAATTGTTGGCGGCTCTGGATGAATAGCAAAATGTGGAAGATGAGATTGTGGAGGAACGGAACCTGGATCTGGCTGGAGAGGAAGTGAGCATGGAATTGTAGATGGGGAGATATCAACACTATCAAATATTTCACTATGAATAGTACAACCAACATTTTTTCTTTAAATGTCAATGGGCTTAGAGGGACTGGGAGGTGACATATGATTTTTGGATGGCTGAAGAAACTGGAAGCTGATCTTTTCTTACTACAGAATGTATGGTGTGAGGGAGAGGAAGATGGACTGGAATGGACAAGAGAGTGGGGGGGAGAGGCAGTGTGGCAGGGTAAAGTGGAAATCCTGGTTAGAAAGAGGAAAGGGGACATTGCAGACACTGGACATTGGGGTAGTAGATTAGTGTGGGGGACTTGGCGGAGGCCTGGATGGAACTCGATTGTGGTGGAATCTTGCTACTGCCCAGCCGAGAGGGGGACCCAAGTGGTGTGGATTGGAGATCTGTGGGATTCTGGGCTCTTGGTTGAGGCTGGGGTGGATTGTCTGGGGGGTGATTTTAATATGGTACAGGAGAGTAGGCTGGACAGAACTGATGGGAAACAGGGTATGGCAGAAAGAAGTGAGGGATTGGAGGACTGGGAAGAGGTGGAAAGACTCAGCTCACTGGTGGACACTATGTGACTTTAGAATGGGGATCGATGGCTATATACTCACTGGGTGGGAGGCCTTGGTATGAGGATTGATTGGGTTTTGACTGCTGAGTGTTGGGGCAATACAGTTTGGGAGATGATGGAGGTTGAGTGGTGCCCTTGGTCAGATCACTGGGGTATTTGGGGGGGAGGGAGGTTTGGAGAGAGCGGAGAGGGGCCAGGACATTGATATTTGAACTCTTCGTTGCTGGATGAGATGGGCCTGTGGGATGCATGGGTGGTGGAGGTACGATATAAGGTTAATGAATGGAGGATAGCCAGGATGAGGATTGGAGATAGGTGGCATAGACTGAAATCCGAGGCTCAGAGGTACTGGGGGGATGTGGGGAAGGAGCAGAGTGCTCAGTGGAGGAGACGAGTCTGATGGGCATCTAAGAGGCTAGAAAGACTTCTTCTGAATTGGGCTGGACTTCTGGAGGAGGAGGAGGTATTGGATTGGAAGGCTAAACGGGCTAGGCTGGAAGTGGCAGAACTGCAGGATTTGATGAGGAAGGAGGAAGCAGTGCAGGCTCAGGCTATGGCGGCGAGGCTATGGTGGCAGGGATTGGAAGAAAGAGAAAGGCCCACAAGGTTTTTGTCCTGTCTCCTCCATGCTAGGGGAGCAAGACATCAGTGGGAGGGAGTCCTTACTGATGAGGGAGAGATGGTACTAGGTGTGCAGGGGATACTTGGCCAGCTGAGCACTTGCTGGAGTAATCTCTGGAGTGAAGAGGAGGGAGGGGAGGTGGCGCAGGACATTGAGAGACATTTGGAAGAGTGGCACCCAAATTCTGCAGCAGGATTGGGGGAACTTGGCTGACCGGTATTGAGAGAGGAGATCCTTAGAGTTCTGGCAGCAATGACCTTGGGAATGGCACCTGGGGAGGATGGTTTGCCGTGGGACTTTTGGAAATATATGGCATCCATAGAGGAGGCACTGGAGGAGATGTCGTTGATGTGTGATGCTGTAATTAGTACCGGGGAGTGGGTTGGAGGGCAGCAGTTGGGGTTGGTATCTCTGCTGTTCAAGGACAAAGGGCGTAAGGAGGACTGGAAGAATTGGAGGCCAATTATGTTACTGGATATGGACCACAAGCTGGTCACCAAAATCCTGGTGGTAAGGTTACAGGGTGTGGCCCAACAGGTGCTGGGGAAGGAGCAGCGAGGCTTTGTTGGGGGCCGGCTGATTCGAGATAGCACAGCATGGGTTCATGGTGTCATTGAAGGTGCTAGGGCTGCAGGGGTGGATGGCCATTTGGTTTTCCTGGATCAGGAGAAGGCCTATGATAGGGTTCGGAGAGTGTGGCTAGAGAAAGTACTGGAGCGCATTGGAGTACCAGTGGGCATGTGTCGGTCACTTATTGGACTACTGGAAGGGAGTAGGGCTGCAATTCTGGCAAATGGACACAGGGGGGTCTCTTTCTCCTTGGGGAGGGGGGTGCTGCAGGGGGATCTGTTGTCACCCATCCTTTATGCCTTCGCCCTGAAGCCGTTGTTGGATCGGATCTGGCGCCGAGTTGGTGGATTGAATATCTTGGGCATCAATTGGAAAGTAGGGGCCTTTGTAGATGACATAGTGGTTGGGTTGGGCTTGATGGCAGATATAGCTAGGCTCAAGGAGATAGTTGAGTGGTATGAGAGGTGTTCTGGAGCAAAACTCAACTGGCACAAGTGTGAGACAATGGTCCTTGGAGAAGGAGTCATAGGGGGGGACATCATTGGAACAATTGTCCTGGTTGGAGGAGTGGTATGGTACTTAGGTATCTACTTCTCGGTATATAGCTCTTTACTTCTCAAGAAGTGGTGGGAGCACAAGCTGGTAGAATGGAGGAACATACTGACAAGTTGGGGTGGTAGGCGGGTGTCGCTGGCAGGAAGGGTTATTGTTCTGAATGTGTATTGGATGCCGAAACTTTGGTATCTGGGCTACCATTTGGACTTCCCTAAGTGGGTGGTTAAATGGCTTCTCAAGATGGCCTGCTCTTAGCTCTGGGCTGGATGTCAGAGCCAGATTGGTTGAGAGGTGCTAGCACTTCCTGTGGATCGCGGAGGCCTTGGCCTGATGGACTTTTCCAAGCGGCTACTCTGCTTGAGGGCGTGGTGGATGAAGAGGGCCAGTGAGTTGCGGAGAGGAGAATGGGTGCCCCTGATGCAGCATTTGTGAGAGGCAAGGGTGTTGCCGTGGGGTGGCTCAGGTGATCTACTGTCCTTGGTGGCCTTGGATGGTAGCCGGAGGATGCAGTACAAGGGATTCTGGTGGGGTGTGGTAGATGGGGCCCATCGTATTGGGATCCATTGGCAAGGTACTGAAGGAGATGAAGACTGGGGCCCAGAGATGTGGAGGTGGGACTGGCTCTTGTTGGGAGGGAATTTGGTCGAGGACTTCCGCTTCGAGGATGATATGGAGTGCCTTCGGGGTCTGGGTCAGGACCTTTGGCCGGAGACCTGGCAAGGGGCTAGGATCGGGAAGAGATGGGACTAGGCAGGCATCTGGTCTTGGATCAAGGCTGTATCGAGGTGGCTTCTACCAAAGCTTTGGGTAGCATGGTGGAGGCTGTTGCGGTATAATGTGATGCTAAACTTTAGGACTAATCATCTGGTGGATGGCAGGGTCTTTGATTGTGAGGAGTGTCATAACATAGGGCAGGAGAGGAGGGTGGGGTGGTGCAGACTCCTGAACATTGGTTGGAGAAGTGTGAGAGTATGGAGAATTTTTGAAAGATAGTTGGAGAGAGGTTGGGAGTGCCGGTGCCTGACACAGAGGAGGGTGGGCGGTGGGTGGCACTGCAGTCAAGGCTGGTGGAGGGGGTGGGGAATGAGTGGCTGATGGTTGGTTGGGCCGTTGTAATATGGGTGGGGCTCGCAGAACACTGGCAGAGCATCTTTGAGGAGGGCCCTCAAAGGCCGGTGAGGCTGAGAGTGGCGAGGTGGGAGGAGCTGATGCTCGAGCTCTTCAAGGCATGGTGGATCAGTTGGGACCCCAAGGGGGGGAGCCGTCAGGGATTAGTAAGGAGGATTGTAGAGAAGAGTGGTGGCAGAGTTGTGGTGAAGGTGGATGGGGTGTCATTAGTTGGACCTAGAGAGGGGGGGGATCCCTGTGGGATAGGTTGAGGGCGTAGGCTGTATCAATATTACTATAGACGTCGGTTAATAAAGAGAGTCTACATGACATT
>RBNI01004382.1:0-14160 GCA_003990745.1 Jimgerdemannia flammicorona | reverse complement strand
AAAAAAAAAAAAGAGAAGAATCTAGAGAGCAACTGATGTCTGGTGAGAATGAGAGCAGAGCTGAGCCCCCAAGTTTTGCTGACAAGGTGAAGGGGAGTAGATAGTCAGCAGGTGCTTGGACTAGCATAGCTGAGAGGAAAGACAAGACTACTCTGGAGAGAGCAGGAGGCCCTTTGTTAGGAGAGTGAGTGTAGGGACAGGAGGGGCTGTAGCTGGAGAAAGTAGTGTAACTGCTAATAGAAATGTGATGGAGAATCAGAAAAAAAAAAAGAGATATAACAGCTGATAGTAGTGCTATATAGGAGGACTATTCAGGGCAGAGAGATCTGACTAATAGTATAATAGACCTAGTGATAGCCCCATTACTCAAGAAATTGATCTCAGAGTTTATAGTCATATTGTGCTTCTGGAGCTTAGTAGTGATAGTGAAGATGGTCCTAGGGATGATCTCGAAGCAGATAGCTAGAGCTGTCTCAGTGAAGTTTCTGAAAGGGCTTAAGAGAATGGAGATGGGCTTTAAGAAGGCTGTCCCCTTAAAAGAGACATTGAAGGAAGAGCTAACTATAGGTGAGATAGTGGTTCTAATGGCTTGCTGTCTGAGGTTAGACTCCAGAGTGGTCTAGCTACTGGTAAAGAGAGTGCTCACAGTAATGATAATTAAGACAAAGAGGTAGGTAAAGAAGGTTATAGTAGAGTATGGTGAGATGATTGATATTGGTTTCCAGATCTGAGAGAGAACTTTATTCAGAATAGAAGATGTGGATATCAGGCTCAGGCTGGCTAGAAAGGAGGCTATAGGAAAGCTATAGGACTGGTCCTCAGTGATGATGTGGGGTGTATTTATCTATAAGATGACAAGAGTGAAAAGGAGTGTAGAGAAGGAGGAGGATCTAATAGAAGTGCTGGAGGAGCTCAGTGAGGTAGTGGAGTGGTAGACCAAGGCTTGGCAGGTGTATGTAGACTCGATGCACTTGGAGGTAGTAGATGGGAAGTATATTTAAGTAGAAAAGGGGCAGTAGGAGAGGGCTTAGAGGTATAAACAGCAGAGGGAGTTGCTAGCTAGTTTGAAGGAGAAAGAGAAGGAGAAGACTTTTGCCCAGATCTGAGAAGGCTGTAGAGAGCATGTGGGTGAGTATCTGGACAGTTGAGGAGGTGGGGAGAAGTGTGAAGACTGTGGGAGGGAGCCAGGAGATATGAGATCAGACACTTTATAATGATGGTATACTGGAGGTGTGAGAAGAGTATAAGGATTTGAGAGGTCAGTCTGGAGTCATATAGCTGAAGATTGGTGAGAATGTGGAGATATTGGGGACTTGTCATGTTCAATTTGGGTGGCCAGAGTTAATAAGTGGGGGGTAAATAGTTGAGGTTAGAGAGGATGAGCTGGTGGATATTTCTGAGGAGGAGTGGGATAAATCTGCAAGTACTAGAGTAAATCTAGTGATGCTGGGGGCAGGCTGACCAGCAATCCCTGGGGGCAAGGAGATTGGAGACTTATAGTAGATGTGCTAGGTAATAAACAACTTAGTAGCTATATATTTCTCTAGTAATATTTGGGTTATACAAATTTCTAGCAATACTCAAGACTTTGTTTTTGGAGAAAAGGTACTAGCATTATGGCAACTGATGAGTATTCTGAGGTATATGCTGAGCAGGGTGGCCCTAGTATATTTGATGAGAAGTTATGGCTTGGGGAGAAGTATGAGAGGCTTGTTGGCTGAAGGATATAGAAAGGGAGAAGGTAGTACTGAGAGACAGAGGACAGGGAGGATGAGCTTTATAGATAAGATAAAGGGAGGCTAACTGACAACTAGACTGGAGGGCTGGCTGAGGAAGGGTAAGGAGACAGTAAGGGCTATAGATTCTGGGAGAGTAGCCCATAGTGGTAAGAGCAGCAGAGCTGAAAAAGTAGTGGCTGAGGGGAGTGAGACTGCTGATGGTAAGGAGACTGCTAATCTGGAAAAAAATCCAGATGTGATGGTTGATGGTAGAGCTGGACAGGGGGTAGGCATGAGGCCTGGAGACCTGACAGATAGTATGATGGTTCTGGTGGTAGTACTATTACTCAAGAAATTGAGATTAGAATTTACTATCATATTGTGTTTCTGAGACTTAATAGTGATGACAAGAATGATTCTGGGGCTTCTGGTCCAGGAGATGAAGGGAGCTACATCAGTGAAGTTCCTGAAGGGGCTGGAAGGAGTAGAGGTCAGCTTTGAGAAGGAAGAGGTACTGTTGGAGATGATAGAGAAGGGAGTAGTGGTAGGAGGGATGGCAATCCCCATAGCTAGTACTTCTAATGAGTCAATTTAATCCAGATTGGATTCAGATTAATTCGGATTGAATCCCATCTGGATCAACTTGGATGGGATTCAAATCCCATCTGGAGGGATTTGAATCAACTATTGTTTTGATTTCCAAATTAGATAATCAAATGTTTACATCAATAACTCAATAAATAATCATCCAAATTTGATGATCTTGGCGTGATTTGAAAGCTCTTAATAAGGCCTATCTAATAATACCAAGAACATTGAAATAGGATTATACATTGCTGAGTTATGAAGGAAAACGTCTGAATTACCAATTTTGGAAATTATTCAATTTGCTGATTTTGGAAATTTCGTCAAATAAAATGGTTTCCTTAATATCTTGGCAATACGTAATCTAATTTTAATATTCTTGATATCATTAGAAAGGCCTTATTAAGGGCTTTCAAATGAAATCAAGATCATCAAATTTGGATAATTATTCATTGAGTTATTGATGTAAATATTTAATTGTCTAATTTGAAAATCAAAACAATGGTTGATTCAAATCCATCTGGATGGGATTTGAATCTCATCTGAGTTGATCTAGATGGGATTTGAATTCCATCCAAATCCCATCTGGATTGACTTATTCAGAGCACTATCTATGGCCTAGTACTTATACTGGGATCTCTGAGTAGTACAGCTGATGGTGCTGGATGTTCCTATAGTGTTAAAAGAAATAGCCAAGTGGTTGATTGTTGAGGCCATCAAGGAGTATGGAGAGATCATGAATGTTGGGTTTAGGGTCTGGGAAGGTACTAAATTCAAGACAGGAGATGTAGACATCAGGGTGTAACTGATGGAGAAGGCAAGAGACTGGCTGGTAGTTCTTAAATAGAGACCTGTAGAGTATAAGGTCTTGCAAGTAAAAGGGATACTGGAGGAAGAGGAGGACCTACTGGAGATATTGGAGGATCTGACAGGAGCTATAGAGAGGAGGAGATTGGTCTGGAAGGAGTATGAGACTATAGCAAGAAGGTGTAGCTAGATTGGGTAGCCTGAGAGAGAGCATAGGGGATATATACTCAGAAGGAGCTGCTGGCTAAGTTGGGAGGAGAGACAGCTGGGGGGACCAGTGCTGAAGTGGCTGGATTGAAGATGAGTGTCTAGGCAGGAGAGAAGGGGGTAGCACCAGAGAGAGAGGAAGGATACAGGGCTGAGTATTATTGTAGAGAATACAGAGATGGCAGAGGGGGAAGACTCTCAGTATAGAGTGTCTGGTGGGGCTGAAGATGATGATAAATTGTAGGATGTTCTAAAGGAAGACTGAGATCAATTGGCAAGGAGAAATTCTGAGGGAGAGCAGGTGGAAGGGGGGATGAGAGTGGTCCAGAGAGTGGCAGAGGCTGAGCTTGAGGAGAAATAGTTGTAGAAGATGCTTGAGAATGTGATAGCTAAGGAGCTGGGGGGTGAGAACTTCCAGGTACTGAGTGAGAGGTACTGGGGTGAAATCTTGCATAGTGAGGAGGTGTCACAGAAACTCTGAGATGAGATAATGACAGTATTATTGGAGGCTGAGGCATATCAGATTGATGATGCCAGAGAGGTGGCACTTCTAGTGATTGTGAATGATAGGGCAGATTATATATAGGATCTAAGAAAAGGGCTAACAAAGTAGCAGGTAGTGTAAGAGGGTTGCTTTTTAGGTAACCATTACATAGTTCTGGAAGGGTTTTCTGGAAGTTCTGGATATTCTGGAAGACCATTTTCTTATGGTCAAGATCAATTTCGTATGGAGTACGTCCTCTATGCTTATTTATTTTAAGATTGGGTTGACATCTCAACCAAAGTCCTTTTTCAGACTAGTTCTGGATGTTCAGGATTTTCCGTATTTCAGGAAGTTCAAGAAACTAAGACCAGCTTAGTTGAATTGGCGTATTGCTGAAGACAATACCCAATTAGAAAATTTCGTGATGGGGTTAGGAGTAGGACCTAATGGGGAGCAGATTTACTTAAGAGTAGTTTGTGGGTTATTAAATAGGTTTATTCACTATTCATGATATTCCTATACTAGGAGTATTTGTGTGAAGGGATATTGTGGGGAAGTGCTCAGGAGTTGTGTTCAGATTGTTCAGATCTGAGATTCTGAGGTCTGGGGGAGGGGGTATTTATACTAGTGAGGGGCTATCTGGACTATGCTAGATATGGATGTAGCACTAAGTGCCTTGCTGAGTCGGAATGTAGTCATGTAGTACAATAGTGATCTGACATGTCAAGAGATCATCTGACTACTGAGTCAGTTCACAGTCATGTCGTACAAGGCTAATCTAACTATACTATGACTGCTAAGCTATTTATAGGTTTAGACACTGTCTGGGTAGTCTTCGATGACATCACCATTGATGAGTTCATCTCTGATGAAGTAGTTATCTAGGAAGAGTGGTTTGCAGATTACTTCTCCTTGTTGGCTGAGGTAATAATACATTGGAACTTCATCTCCGTCCCACAGGATAGCATCATCTGTATTGTATGCTGGATAAGGTGTTGGTGGGTAAATGGGGGGTGCATTGTTTTCACTTTCATCAGATTCACTGTCTGCGTACCTTCTATAGGTTACAGCACTATGAGTCATGGGGTTGTAGTAAGCTGGCAGCTGTGGTTCATGTCACTCGTACTCAGGTGGTGGAGTTGTTGGTTCAACTTCAAGGGTTGTCTGAAGGTACAGGTTGTGTTCTCTGGTCTCTTCATTATAGTTAAAGTAATCGGGGGTGAATGCAGGTTGGTATTCGTGCCAGTGGTCATTGTTCCAATAAGTCTCGTATGTGGTTATGAACTATTGTAAGTTCATTGGCAAAGTTGGCGGTATGATCAGAGTTGGTAGAGATCCTTGGCTTGAGGTCATGTTGGCATCAGAGGGATCATTGTCTTCTGCTTCATCTTCATCGAAGTTGATTATATCGTAGATGTCCTTCATGGCATATCCAACTTGGGGCATTTGCAGGATATGGTCGTCAGAGTGCGAGAAGGTTCTGTCAGTAGTCTGAACGTATTTGAGATACTTGTGGTTGAGTTCTTATATCATATCATTGATTTGGCCATAGGATAGAGTAGCAACCATTTCACTGGTAGTAACTTGGAGGTGGGGAATAAAGGTGCTGTACTCGTAGAAGAGTTCTCAGTGTTTGTAGGCGATGAGCTTCTGGTGTTGAGACATCTGGGTAATGTCTGTATCATGGTGGTGTTTGACCATGTCTTCCAGGAGGCGGCTGATCTGGTAGTAGCTTGAGATTTATCCGATCCGGTGGGCCTCATTAAGCATGTTTAGGGCGTTCCATTGGGCTTCCACAAAGTAGAGGGGTGCTAGGCTGTAGATATTCATGAGGGGTAGAGGGGGTGTGGCTCGGTTGACAATGGCATTCCAAATATCAGTGCGGATGCGGTTGTAGATCTCGGTGGTCATGTTTGTGTATTTGGAAGTTGTGGTTGTTATTTGTTTTGGTTCTCTGTTTCGATACATCTTGGGGCTTAGTATATATACATCTGTTCTTGATTGGTAAGATTCTACTTATGTGAATATTATGTTCCATGACTTCGTATTGACTCAGCTTTGTATGCTGTGACTTCTGTTTGACTCAGCTTCATGATCATGCAGGTGATTTCCAGATTTATTCAGAGGTCGCATGTGATTTCGGTGGCTTGTTAAGAGGGTGATGTGTGATTTCTGTGGCTTGTAGGTTGTGCGCTTACAGGTAGTGTAAGAAGTACTATATAAAAATAGAGGCTGTGGATGGTGTAGATTGTCAGGAGATCTTAGAGGCATTGAAGGCTCAATAGAGAGAGGTAGATGAACTAGAGGTGGAAAGGAACCTAGATGTTACTGGGGATACAGTAAGTATGGAATTATAGAGTAGATAGCTGTGCTTCAAACAATATTATTCAATATGAATAATATAACTAGAATCTTATCTCTGAATGTCAATAGGCTATGAGAGGTGGTGAGGTGGTGTAATATCTTTAGATGGCTAAAGGGGATGAATGCTGACTTATTCTTACTATAGGATATTAGGTATAATAGGGACTTAGATGATTAGGATTGGATGAAGAAATGGGGTGGTGTAGTAGTTTGGAGAGGATGTATGGATATTCTGATTAGGAAGAGCAAGAGGGATATGGGAGATATTAGAAATTGAGAGAGTAGAGTAATGTGAGGAGTTTGGAAGAGGCCAGGCTAGAGGCCTTTGATGGTTGGATTATATTATTGTCTAGCAGAAAAGAGAGAGAGAGTGGAATAGATCTGAGGACTACAAGAGTCTAGAGTATTGGTAGAGGCAGAGATTGATTGTCTAGGAAGGGACTTTAATATGATACATAATGGAAAGATAGACAGAACTGATGGGGGTAGGGAGATATTAGATAGAAGTGGGGGTATAGAAGTCTGGAAGGAAGTTGAATGTTTGAGCTCTCTAGTAGATACTGAGAGACTTAGATAGGGGGATTGTAGAGTCTTTACCTACTAAGTAACAGGACTAGGCTTGAGAATTGACTGAATATTGACTGCAGATTACTGGGAAGTTGATATCTGGAGGTCTTTGGAGACTGTTTGGTGTCCATGGTCAGATCACTGGAGTCTATTAGAAGGGGAGTGTTTTGGGAGAGATAAGGAGGAGTCTGGACATTGGTGACTAAATACCTCTTTGCTAGGTAAGGCCTCCTTATAGAAGGTATGGGTGATAGAAATTAGCTCTAGAATTCTTGGTTAGAGAGCAGCAGGACTGGAGATTAGAGAATACTGAGTATAATTGAAATCTGAGGCACAATGGTACTGGGGGGAGGCAGGAAGAATACAGGGTGCCTAGAGGAAGAAGTATATGAGGTGGGCCTCTCAGAGATTGACAAGGTTGTTAGCAACTTAGGCAGACCTGGCAAATAAGGGAGAAGAGAGAGATTGGCATATACAATAGACCAGGTTGGAGGTGAAGGAGCTGAAGGGCATTCTGCAGCAGGAGGAGGACCTACAGGTTAAGGGCATAGTAGCCAGACTATAATGGTAGAGATTAGAGGAGGGGGAACAGCCTACCAAGTTTTTGTTATGACTGTTACAGATGAGAAAAGTCTGGCAGTGGTTGGAGGGGGTTTTGAATGAGGCTAGAGAGTTAGTTGTTGGGACACCAGAGATCCTGGGCCAGTTGAGCGAGCAGTGGAAACACCTGTAGAGTGAGGAGGATGGTGGAGAGGGGGTGTTGGACATTGACAGACACTTGGAGGAATGGTACTCTGATCTGGTAGCAGACTTAGGCAATCTTGGTACTACTGTCTAGAGAGAGGAGATTTGGTGGGTTCTGCTGACAACAAGCTCTGGAACTGTACCAGGAGAGGATAGCTTATAGTAGGATTTCTAGAAAAGAATGGCAGAAGTTGAATTGGTTCTAGAGGAAATGACAGCAATATGTAATGAAGTGATAGGCTCCAGAGCATGAATTGGAGAGAAGAGCTTGGGTCTTGTGGCTCTGCTGTTTAAGAATAAGGAGAGGAGGGAGGTGTGAAAAAACTAGAGACTGATCATACTTCTGAATATAGATCACAAATTGGTCACAAAGGTACTAGTGGCTAGGCTGCAGGGAGTGGCTCAACAGGTGCTGGGGACCAAGCAGAGAGGATTCATAAGGGGTTGTCTGATCAGAGACAGAACAGCCTGGGTGTATGATATTATTAAAGATACTTATACTGCTGGGGTAAATGGATAACTAGTTTTCTTGGACCAGGAGAAGGCCTATGACAGAGTCTGGTAAGTCTGATTAGAGAGGGTGCTAAAGTACATCAGGGTCCCTCATAGGGTTTGTTGGACCTTAGTCAGTCTATTGGAGGGGAGCAGGGCAGTAATCATGGTGAATGAGTACAGAGAGATTTCTTTCCCTCTGGACAGAAGAGTGCTACAGGTGGATCTACTGTCACTGATACTGTATGCACTGTCTCTGGAGCCACTTTTGGATAGGATACAGTATAAGGTGGAAGGATTGGATATACTAAGGGTTAATTGGAAGATAGGGGCCTTTGCTGATGATATAGTGGTCAGACTTGGGTCAGTTGCAGATGTTATAGTACTGAAGAGTGCAGTGGAGTAGTATGAGAGGTGCTCTGATACTAAGCTCAACTGGCATAAGTGTGAGACCTTGGTGCTGGGAGGAGGAATAGTAAGTAGGGATGTGATTGGAATAATTGTTCTGGTGAGAGAGGCTGTTTGCTATCTTGAGATCTACTTTTCAGTATATGGCTCCTTGTTACCATATGAGTGATAGGAGCAGAGGTTGGCTGAGTGAGGAAGCACTCTCTTGAGGTGGAGTGGTCACTATATTTCTCTGGCAGAAATAGTAATAGTGATGAATGTATACTGGCTGCCTAAGCTGTAGTATCTAGAGTACCATTTGGACTTTCCAGCATAGGTAGTCAAGTAACTGCTAAAGATAGCCAGGACCTAGATATAGGTGGAGTGATGAAGTCAAATTGGTTGAGAGGTGTTGACCTGGCCAGTGGACAGGGAAGACTTGGGTCTGGTGGATTTTCCCAAGTGTCTTTACTGCTTGAGGGTATAGTGGCTGAAGTGAGTGAGCAAGTTGAGATGCAGAGAGTGGGTTCCCCTCATACAGAGGGTGTAGGATGCCCAATTCTCCCTCTATAGTATAACTAGGAACTTTCTTTCTCAGGTGGCTTTGGAGGGGAGTCAGAGGATGCAGTATAGGGAATTCTGGGGGGGGGGTGGCTGATGGGGTACACCATATTGGTCTTCAATAGAGAGGTAATGAGAGGGAGGAGGAATGGGGACCCTGAATATAGAGGTAGAACTATCTTCTATTGGGTAGAGTACTGGTGGATGATTTCTGCTTAGAAGATAGTATGGAGTGCCTTTAGAAATATGAGAGAGATCTGTGGCTGGAGGTGTGGCAGAGGGTAGAGATTGGTATAGAGTAGGACTGAAATAGTATTTAGTAGTGGGGCAAGCAGATAGTAAGATAGATCCCCCCCAAGTTCGGAATAGTATGGTGGAGAGTTCTATAGTATAATGTTATATTGAACTACTGGACAGGCTACTTGATAAAAGGGGGTACTCAGAAGTATGAGAAGTATCTGAATATTAGATAGAAGAGAAGAGTGGTACAGACTCCTGAATATTGGCTGAAGGAGTGTGAGGTGATGGTGGACTTTTGAAAAGAGATTGAGATGCAGTTGGGGGTATACTCACCTGGGTTGGTGGCAGGAGGGAGGTGGGGTAACCTCTGGAGGAGGCTGATGGAGGGGGTGGGAGATGAGTGACTGACATTAGGATGAGTGCTAGTGATTTGAGTTGAACTAGTAGGACATTGGCTTTTAGTATTTGAGAAGGGTCAACAGCTGCTATTGGGGGTGAGGGTGGCTAGATAGAAGTGGCTGATGTCAGATATATATGTTGAATGGGTGATGGAGGAGTGAGGATACTGGTAGAGAGTATTGGTGATATTTGGTAGAGATGATCTATAAGAAGAGTGGGGGGAGGATTAAAGTAATAGAGAGGTTAGTAGTATTTTGAGAGACTAGTGAGAGAGAGAGAGGGATTTTCTAAGTGGGATTGGGTGAGGAGCACATTTGTATTAGCAGTATATCATAGATAGTTTAGTAATAAATTGGAAGTCTATATGACTATAAAAAAAAAAAAAAAAAAAAAAAAAAAAACAACTTAACAGCTGAGGAGTTAGGGATGTAGATCTGCAAGTTATCAGTAAGGAGCACTGGAAGAGAGTGTTGAGGAGAGATGGTATTGTGGAGGCCCTGGTGATTGAGGTGCTAGCAGTGTTCTTAGATGAGGAAGAATATGAGGTATATGAGGCACAGGAAGCTGAGATAGCAGTGACTACTAGGGATATGCCATCCTTTGGTAGGAATAGAGGTATAGACTAGAAATCTGGCAAGGAGCTTGCTTGGAGTACTGGGAGGAGATGGAGTTGAAGAATAATATAGCAATAGATGAGCTTTTGGTTAGACTGGAAGCCAAGCAGGTCAAGAGGGAGGAGGCTGCTGCAGAATATGGATTAGACTTGGCTAGAGAGAAGATAAATATAGAGCTGTAAAGAGAATACTTCTATTTTAACATTTTTCCCTATAAACAGTACAACTAATATTTTTTCATTGAATGTGAATAGTTTGAGAGATACTGGGAGGAGATATAACATTTTTACTTAGCTAAAGAGATTAGATACTAATCTCTTTCTTCTGCAGGATATTTGATGTGAGAAGAACTTTAATCAACTAGAGTGGACTAGGAAATGGGGAGGGGCAGCAGTTTGGAATAACAAGGTTGAGATACTGATATAGAGAGGGTAAGGTAAAATATATAATAGGAGAAATTGGGGAGATCAACTGGTTTGGAGTAAATGGTAGTGACTGGGGTAGGAGATGATTGTGGTTGGATCTTGTTACTATCCTGTAGTTAGGAGTGAGTGGGTGGAGTAGATTGCTGGTCTTTTGGATAGTAGAGTACTTGCAGAGGCTGGAGTGGATATACTTAGAGAGAACTTCAATATGGTTCATATAGTGCAGTTGGACAGGACAGATAGAGGAAGGAATACAGAGGGCAGAAGTGGTAGTCTGAAGGATTAGGAGGAGATAGAGTGACTTGGATCCTTAGTGGATGTGGGTCGAGCAAGATAGGGAGATAGGAGGGTCTATACTCATTGGGTGGGTGGCTTTAGAACTAGGATTAATTGGGTACTGACAGCTGATTGCAGGGGTCTGGATGTCTGAAAGTCCCTAGAGATTGAGTGGTGTCTGTAGTCAGACCATTGGAGATTGTTGGGACATAGTATGTTTGGGAGAAGTGGAGATGGGCCTGGACATTGGTGCCTCAATTTCTCTTTATTAGCTAAGAAGGGGCTATGAAATACTTGGGCTGAGAATATTGGGCAGAAGGTAGATTGTTGGGTCTGGGAGGGCACTCCAGTGGATGTTAGATGGGTGAGATTAAAGAAGGCTGCTAAGGTATACTAGAGTGAGACTGGTAAGGTGGCAGGAGGATAGCAGAGAAGGAGGGTATCCTGGGTCTCTGCTAGGTTGATCCAGCTTCAGGAGAAATAGACTGGTCTTCTGGCCCTAGAGGGGGTGGAGGATTGGAGGGTGAGGCAAGCTAAGTTAGAGGTAGCTAAGTTACAACAGATGTTGAAGGAGGAGAAGAAGACTTTGGTGAGAGGAATGGCTACAAGGTTGTATTGGCAGGAGCTTGAGGAAGGAGAGAGGCCCTCTAAGTACCTCTCAAGGCTTCTTCAGATGAGGAGAGTGAGGCAGAGATGGAAAGGGGTCATGGATGCTGATGGTCTGCTGGTGTATAGTTTATAAAATATTTGGGCTCACTAAAAAAGAGATAGAGCAGACTATGGAGTAAGGAGGAGGGTGGGGCAGATACTGATGCTATTGAATATACTTTGGAGGATTGGCACCCACCATAGGTAGATAAGCTTGACAGTTTGGTGCTGCTGGTTCAAAAGGAGGAGATTTACCAGGTTCTTACTACAACTAAGTTGGGTACTATACCAGGTGAGGATAGTCTGCCCTAGGACTTCTGGAAGAAGATGGTGGAAGTCTCTGGAGTACTAGGAGAGATGACAGTGCTTTGCAACTTAGTACTATAGTCAGGGAAGTGGGTTGGGGGGCAGGATCTGAGGCTGGTAGCATTGCTATATAAGGATAAGAGCAGAAGGGAGGATTGAAAGAACTGGTGGTCAATCATGCTCCTAGATATAGACAGAAAGATGGTCACCAAGGTAGTTGTTGTGAGGCTACAGAAGGTGGCCCAGCAGGTATTGGATGAGGAGCAGTACAGATTTGTTGGGGGCTGGCTCATTCAGGATGGTACAGCTTGAGTTCATGGTATCATTAAAGGGACTTGAGCCTGTGGGCTAGATGGTAGATTGGTCTTTCTGGATCAGGAAAAGGCCTATGATTGTATCCAACAGGTCTGGTTGGCAAAAGTGCCAAATAGGATTAGAGTCCCTCAGCAGTTCTATGTGTCAATGATCAGTCTACTGGAAGGGAGTAGGGTAGTACTCATTTGCAATGGTCATCAGGGGGTGGTATTCTCTCTGGGGAGAGGTGTTCTCCAGGGGGACCCACTGTCCTCTATTTTGTATACTCTATTCTTGGAGCTATTGATGGATAGGATTCATTACAAGATGGTGGGACTCTTAGTATTTGAAATTGTCTGGAAGATTGGGGCCTTTGCAGATGATATAGTGGTTGATATGTGGGAGCTTCAGAAAATGGTGGAGTAGTATGAGATGCACTCTGGGGCAAAACTTAACTAGTATAAGTACAAAACAATGGTGTTGGGCAATGGTCTGGTGGGAGATGATATCATTGGAACAATTGTCCCCACTGGAGATGCTGTGAGATACTTGGGTATTTTCCTTTCAGTCTATAGATCAGTCCTATCTAGAACTTGGTGGAAACAGTGGGTAACTATTTGGATTGAGATCCTGTAGAGCTGGAGTGGCCAGCATATCTCCTTGACAGGCCATATTTCAATCCTGAATATCTACTGGCTTCCAAAGCTATCTTGGGTGGTGAAGAGATTATTGAAGTTAGCCAAGGATTAGATCTGGACTGAGAGGCAGAGTCAGATTAGCTGGAAAATTCTGCCCTTACCAGTGGATAGAGGAGGTCTTGAGCTAGTTGACTTTCCAAAGAGGCTGCATTGTCTGAGAGCATGGTGACTGAAGAGAGCTGTGGAACTGAGGGGTAGTAGCTGAGTCCCTTTGATGCAAAAGGTCTGAAAGATGAGAGTTTCTCTAAGGGGCTCCTAAGGAGATCTACTGTCTTTAGTTGATCTTAGGAGCAGTAGACATATGTAATATAGAGACTTCTGGTGGGAAATAGTTAATGGGGTATACCATATTGATCTTTGCTAGCAGGGAGCTGAGAGAGAGATACTGTGGGGTCAGGGGGGGTCTTGGACTGGTGGACTTTCCTAAGAGACTATACTGCTTGTGAGTCTGGTGGTTGAAGAGGGCTGTGGAACTGCAGGGCAGCAGTTGGGTACCTCTGTTGAAGAAGGTATGGGAGATGCGAACATCCCCTCGAGGGTCCTCTGGAGATCTGCTCTCTTTGGTGGGGCTGAATGGCACTAGGCAGATGCAGTTCAAGGGCTTTTGGTAGGGCATGGCTGACGGAGCACACTGAATTGGCCTGTGCTGGCAAGACAATGAGGGGGAGGAGGTGTGGGGGCCTAATATGTGGTGTTGGGATAGATTGCTCCTGGGGGGTGCTCTACTTGCTATGTTCAATATTGGGGAAGGAGTAGAGTGTCAGCAGGGGCCTGGCCAGGACCTTTGGCCGAGTGGCTGGCAGGCAGCGGGGATCAGTGAGGAGTGGGACTGGGCTGGTATCTGGTCCTGGAGTGCTGAGGTACGGAGGTAGCTTCCCCCCAAGTTCTGGGTGGTATGGTGGAGAATGTTGTGGAGGAATGTCATGCTGAATTTCTGTATGGGGCATTTGGTGGTTGGTGGACAATTTGACTGTGAGGAGTGATACGATGTTGGGTAAGCTGGGGGCTATATACAGATGCCAGAACATTGGCTGGGAGAGTGTGAGGTTTTGAGGGAATTTTGGGCTGCAATAGGGGATAGACTGGGTGTTGGGCGTAAGCTGGTAGGGGAGGGGGGTCGCTGGGAGGACTTGAGATCTCAGCTTATGAGTGGGGTGGGTAATAGTTGGCTCACTGTAGAGTGGGTACTAGCAGTATGGGTGGGAATGGTGGATCATTGGCTTTTTGTTTTTTGAGGAGGGGCAGCGGTTGGGGCTATGGGAGAAGATGTTAAGGTGGGAGGAGCTGTTGGGGGATCTGCTGACTGGATGGTGGGTGGGTTGGGGTCCTCAGGGGGGCTGACAT
>RBNI01004381.1:0-14160 GCA_003990745.1 Jimgerdemannia flammicorona | reverse complement strand
TTTTTTTTATAGTCACTTGGACTCTGCCATTTATTATCATCTATTATTAAGTTTACAGTATATCCTCCCACTACCCGATCCCCATAGGGGGACCACTCCCCACACCCTCATGAACAAAGACCACTCTCTCACCCTCAACTCCAACCCTCTCCCCACTCTGCCTACAAATTTTCTCCACTAAACAACACCTTCGACTACCCTGCAACCCCCAACCAAGCCACCAGCTTGTCAAGGTGTCTTCCATAAGGCCATGCCACTGCATCAGCCTGACCACAAAGCCTAGTTTCCTCTTATCCTCAAAAACAAATAACCAATAACTGGCCAGCCCCACCCAAATAGCCAAAGCCCAGCCTAATGTAAGCTATTCCTTCTCCACCCCCCACTCTCTTTCATCCTTGACATCTTGCAAATGAAGGCTCCCCACATCATCACTGATAGCCAGTCACTTGTCTTTCCTGTAGCCTCTCTCTCAGTCAGCCTAATCCTAACATCAACATCACCAGTCCTGAAAGTAGTCTCCTCCCATATCTGGAACCCAATATTGACCATATCACTATACTCTGCCATCACTGCCTCCACCCTCCTCCTAGTCTCCACCATTATCACCATAGGCACCCCTTTTACCAGCAACTGGACTACTCTGGGGTCTCATCTCAAACACTGTACCATAGAGACTACCACCTCTTCTACTACTACTCCAGTCTTCAATATCTCCTCCAGTGGGCCTGCCTCCTCAAAGCCCACCTCAACTCCCTCTAGACTCTTCGGGAACTTCACTGAGGCAGCCCCAGCTACCTGCTTCGAGATAATTTCCAGGACCATCCTCATTGTTACTGCTAAGCCCTAGAAGTACAGGGTTGCTGCAAACTCTAAGATTGACTTTCTGAGTAATGGTGCTACTGCCAGCCCCATCACACCATCAGCCAGGTCCCTCTTCCACTTCAGGAACCTCTACCCCACTCTGCCATCAGCTATCACATCTCCTTTTTTTTTCCTAATTTTCCATCACACTCCTATCAATAGTTACTCCCCCAGCTACAGTACCTCTAGCCCCTATGCTTACAGCCCCAGCCTGAGTATCTCTCCCCCTCCCAAAGCTCACCTTGCCCTTTCCCTCAGCAGCACCAGCTCTAGTGCCAACTGGCCATCTACTCCCCTTCACCTTATCTGCAAAGCTAGGGGGGCCAGGCCTTCCCCTATTTCCACCTGACACTGGTCCTCCTCCAGAGCTCCCTCCACTCTTCGACCCTCCAAAGACCCCCATCCCTAGTCTATAACCTCTCCCCACATTCTGCCAGCCAAATGTCCCATGTCTACCTAACCCAGTATGTCTGTCAGAACTCTTGCTCAATGATATTTTTATAGTACCTTTTCTCCAAGTTGTATTGAAAACTATTGCTTGAAGTTGGTGTAATGTAAATTGTATAGGAAAAAGGTATTCCTTGTCCACAGCTCTCTTTAGTTACTATGCTCTTAGACAGTGCAACCTTTGGAAAGTCAACCAGCCTGAGTCCCCCTCTAGCCACTGGTAAAGACAAGATTTCCCAGCTAATCTGACTCCTCCTCTCAGCTCAGATCCACCCCTTAGTCAATTTTAACAATCTCTTCACCACCCAGACCAGAAAATCTAGATGATAAGCCAAATACCACAACTTTGGCAGTCAGTAAATATTCAAAATTGAAACATACCCTATCAGAGACAAGTAGTGGCCTCCCTAACTCTGCAGGGCCTCTCCTCAGATTGCAACCCACTGCTCCCACCAGAGTCTTAGTAGGACTGATCTGTACACTGAGAGATACATAGATGTCTAGATATCTCACTACCTCTCTAGTAGAGATAATTGTTTCAACAATATCCCCCCCCACTAGGCCATTACTCAATATTATTATTTTATATTTATACTAATTGAGTTTAGCTCTGGAGTATGTCTCATACTACTTTATAGTCTTCTTGAGTTTCTTAACATTAGCAATCGAACCTAGACTGACCACTATATCATCTGCAAAGGTACCAACTTTCATCCAATACTATATACTGAATGCCCTACTATCCTCTGCTAAATCCTATCTATCAAAGGCTCCAAGAAGAGAGCATACAGAATGGGGGACAGTGGGTCCCCCTAGAGAACACCCCTACCTAGAGAGAAAGCCACCCCTCAATACCTATTATATATGAGTGTAGCTCTACTCCCTTCTAGTAGGCTGATTATTGCTACTTGGAACTACTGAGAAATACCAATCTAATCTAGTACTTTTGCTATCCAGATCTGCCAAACACAGTCATATGCCTTTTCTTGATCCAGGAAGACCAGGCACCCATCTAGTCCACAGACTCATGCCCCTTCAATAATATCATATACCCAAGCCATGCTATCTCTAATGAGTCAGCCCCCTATAAAGCCCTGCTACTCCTCCTCCAAGACCTGTTGGGCCACCTTCTGCAGCCTTGCTACTACTATCTTAGTAACCAACTTTCTGTCCATATCCAGTAGCATAATTAGCCTCCAGTTCTTTCAGTCCTCTCTCCTGCCCTTATTCTTATAAAGCAGTACTACTAGCCCTAGATTCTGCTTACCCACCTATCTTCCAAACTGTAGTACCAAATCACAAAGTACCATCAGCTCTCTCAGTATATTGAGGACACCCATCATCTTCTTCCAAAAATCCCAGAGCAGGCTGTCCTCCTCTGGTGCTATACCCAGTATAGTTGCAGCAAGAATCTGATAAATCTCCTCCTCCTGTACTGGTAACACCAGACCACTCAGCCCTTCTACCTGTGGTGAGTACCAATCCTCCAAAGCATGATCAATGACAGCAGCATCAGCCCCACCCTTCTTCTCACTCTACAAACCACTCTACCTCTTCTTTAACAATCTGAGAATATCTTATATACTATGCACTAATAGCCCCTCAGAATTAAGAACTCCCTCCCACCTCTGCTGAACTCTCTTCATCTAAAGGGCTCTGGTGAGAAACTTGAAGGACCTCTCTCCTTCCTCTAGCCCCTGCCAATATAGCTATGCTGCCAAACTCTACACCTTCACTTCCTCTTCCTCCTACAGTATCTGTTGTAACTCATTAATCTCCTTTTTCACCCATAGCAATCTCCAATCCTCAACAAATCTGTCCAATCTTCCAGAAGTCTCATCAGTCTAGTAGAAGTCCACATCATTCTCTTTCTCTTCTATCTACTGGCCACCTTGCTGGCTTCTCCCCAATAGACCTTAGCAGCCTCTTTCAATCTCATTCACCTAACTTCAACTGGGGCACCTTTCTGTATCCTCTCTTCTACCCTCTGCTGAATGTCCTCAGCTCACTTATCCCACAGCACCTTATTATCTAACAAAGAGAAGTTGAGATACTAATGTCCAGGTCCATCTCCACTCCTCCCAAAATGACCCTATCTCAGCAATCTCCAATAATCAGTTCACAGATACTATTCAGTCTCTAATGACCTCCAAACATCCAAGCCCCAGCAGTCTGCTGTCAAAATCTAGTCTATCCTTGTCCTCAGGCCACTTGTCCAGTGCATGTATACCCTCCTATTACCCCAGAACCCCCTGCCAGTATCTATCAAAGTACTCAGCCTCTCTACTTCCTCCCATACCTCTAGACCTCTACTCCTATCCTCAGCCCTCTGCTCTCCATCAGTTCTATCCATCAGTATACCCCTGACCATATTAAAGTCTCCACCAAGTATGTCTACTCCAGCCTCTGTAAGGGTCCCTTCCTCCTGGAGACTCTTCACCAAATCTACATACTCACCCTGTACAGCAGGGCAGTAGCAGAATCTCACTATAACTGGCTCCCAATCTGTATAAATCCACTCTCCCCAAATCAGCCTATCTTCCCAGCTTCTCATATCTCATATCTTTCCTCTATCTCTCTGGACCAGAATCTCAACCTTGCTCTTCTAAACTGCCTCACCTCTCCATTTCTTTATCCATTCCAGTTTATCCAAATTATCCTCATATCTGACATTCTACAAAAAAAAGAGATCAGCCTTCAATTCCTTCAACCAAGCAAAAATGTTCTAGTATCAAAACAACCCCTATAACTCATTCATATTCAGAGAAAAAATGTTAGTTATACTATTTATAAGGAATATTATAAAATAGCAAGTATATTCTCTACTGCTCCATATTTATCTCCTCTTGAGCCAAGTCTAGATTGTATTCAGCAGTCACCTCCTCTTCTTCAATCCTCTTAGCCTCCTACTAGAGCTGCAATCTATAATACTCTGCCCAATTGAAGGCAGCCCACTTACCAGCAGCAACTACCAGCTTGGCCTCTCTCTCCTTATCAACCTCATACCCTTTCTTCTCTAGGAAAGCCAATGGAAATACTATTTCTATTTGGTATACTATCAATTATATAAAGATTATTATATTTTAAGACTATTATTAGTCTATTGTCATCTAAATTATATATTGTTATATCTTTTGAATATAATGTATTTCTTTGTTACTATAAGATATTATCTTACTATTGAAAAGAGATTTTTTATAGTACACAACCTCTAAGCTACCAAAATCACATGTTACTCTCAGAATAAATCAGAAAATTACATATAAGATCATAAAGCTGAGTCAAACTAAAGTCATAGATCACAAAGCTAAGTCAACTTGAAGTTATGAAATATAAGATTTATATAAATAGAACATTATAAATCAGGACTGAATATATATATACCAAGTACTCAGATGTATCAAAACAGAGAATTATAATAAACTAAATAACAACTACAATTCTTGAATATATATATATACAAACATGATCACTGAGATCTACAACTATATCTATATTAACATTTGGAATGTCATTATCAACTGAGCCACTCCTCCCCTGCCCCTCATGAATATCTATAGTCTGGTACCTCTTTACTTCATAAAAGCCTAATGGAATACCCTAAATATACTCAGTAAGGTCCACTGAATCAGACAAATCTCAAGCTACTACATATCAGATCAGTCACCTCTTAGAAGATATGATTGAATATTACTATAATATAAATATTACCTAAATGTCTCAATACTAGAAACTCATTACCCATAAATACTGAGAACTCTTTTATAAGTATAGTACCTTTATTCCCTATCTCTGAGTTACTACTACTAAAATGGTTGCTATACTATTCTATGACCAAATTAATGATATAGTATAAGAACTCAATCATAAATATATTAAGTATATTTAAACTATAGACAGAACCTTCTTATACCCCAATGACTATATCCTGCAAATGCCCCAAGTTAGATATGTTATAAAGAATGTCTATAATATAATCCAGTTCAATAATGATGAAGCAGAAGATAATGATCTCTCTGATACTGACATGACCTCTAGCCAAGGATCTCTACCAGCCCTAATCACCTCACTAACCTTATTGATGAACTTACAATAGTTCATAACTACCTATGAGACCTATGGAGATAATGATCACTAGTATGAGTATCAACTCACATTCATGCCTGACTACTTTAACTATAATAAAAAGACTGGAGAACACAATCTATATCTCTAGACAACTCTTGAGATCAAACCAACAACTCTACTATCTGAGTATAAGCAATATGAAGAATAGCCACTAGTCTACTACAACTTAGTAATATATAGTGCTGTAATCTATAGAAGATATATAGATAGTGAATCTGATGAAAGTAAAGATAATGTACCCCTTCTTTACCTACCAACTTTATATCCAACATATAAGATAGGTAATACTATCCTGTAGGACAGTAATATAGTCGCAATGTATTATTATCTGAGTGAACAGGAAGAAGTAATTCAAGAACCACTCTTCTTAGATAACTACTTTATCAGAGATAATGTCATTGATAGTGATATCATTGAAGATTATCCAGACAGTATCTAAATCTATAGATAGCTTAGCAGTTATTAATATAGTTAGATTAGTCTCATATAATATAATTGCATACTGACTCAGCAGTTAGATAATCTCTTAATATATCAGTTTACAATTATACTATATGACTACATTCTAACTCAGTAAGATACTAAGTATTATATCTATATTTAGCATAGTCCAAATAACCTCTCATTAGTATAAATACTTCCTCTCTCAGACCTTAGAAACTCAGACTTAAATAATCCAAATATACAAGAACTCCTGAACACTTTCTCACAATATTTCTTTATACAACTACTCCTAGTATAGTAATATTATGAATAGCAAATAAACCTATTTAATAACCCACAAACTACTCTTAAGTAAATCTGCACCCTGTTAGGTCTTACTTCTAACTATATTATAAAATTTCCTAATTAGATATTGTCTATAGCAATATACTGATTTAATTAAGCTGGTCTTAGTTTCTTGAACTTTCTGAAATATGAAAAATCCTGAACATCCAGAACTAGTCTAAAAAGAAACTTTAGTTAAGACATTAATTTGATCTTGAAATCAATAAGTATAAAAGACATACTCTATATGAAATTAATCTTAATCTTAAGAAAATAGTTTTCCAGAATATCCAGAACTTTCAGAAAACTCTTTCCAAACTACATAATAGTATTTTTATAAGTAACCCTCTTATATTTTTACCTATTTCTGAAGTATATAGTATATTTAAAAAGGTGTCAATAAATTTTATAATATTGCTATAGAGATATATCTCTATATTTCTCTTTTCTTAAGTATTGTAACATAGCAGATGCTTAACCTTATAAGTACGCCAGATTTCTGTATCTTAAATTCTTGATCTTCTTTGACTCCGTGGAGTCCTTGGTATGTAGGGGTGGGTGAGTTCGAAGTGTATCTGCCCATAGGCTTACTAGTTCCTTTGCTTTCTCTTTGCTTTGAACTATTTCGATCTGAGGTTTATTCACTCTAAGATACTGGGTTATTTATACAAGTTTGCTAACTATGAGATGGCTACTGAGTTGCATGGCTAAGTTATGAGTCATTTAGCAAGTATTGAGATTTTTCGACATTGTCTAAATGCTATACTATATCGGGTCATCGATTTCGCAAGTGTCGAAATATTTCGACATTGTCTAAATCGGAGACTTGGCTAACTATAAGGCTATACTATACTGGGAATCGGATTCAGGTACCGCAATCAAATGTCTATTTCCTGTTTCTATTTCATACCATACGTCACATCTTCCCCCTGAATAGGTTATTTTTGACACAAAAATACCTATTCAAATTCTTACATTGCAATGTTTATATATTTGTTCCCCCTACATGGACATATTTATGATATATCCAGGCAATTGTTAAAATGTTATTTGAGGTTCCAAAAGTCTTCAAATAATTAATTCGGGCAGCAGTTTCGGGTGACGGTTCGGGTGACGGGGTCTTCAAAAATCGGGTGGCGGCTCGTCTTTAAATTCTCCAGGATGTTGTAGGCGTTCGTATGTCGGGCGGCATTCTTCAAATAATTAACTCGAACGGTTCGTATATGACGTCTTCAGCTCTCCGTGGCGGTCCATTCGTATGTCGGGCGGTATTCTTCACTCGAGCAGTTTGTATACGACGTCTTCAACTCTCCGTGGCGGTCCATTCGTATGTCGGGCGGTATTCTTCACTCGGGCAGTTCGTATACGACGTCTTCAGTTCTCCGTGGCGGTCCATTCGTATGTCGGGAGGCGTTCATATGTCGTAGGCATTCGTATGTCGTCAAAAGTCGGACGACGGCATTCTTCACTCGGGCGGTTCGTATACGACGTCTTCAATTCTGCGGTCAAAAGTAGGGCGGCGTTCTTCAAATAATTAACTCGGGCGATGGTGGCGTTTGGCATGGTGGTTCGTTCGGCGTTTTTCGGCGATTAATTCTTGTAACGTTGTCCCTCGAACTAAGGAGTGACCCGGCTATTAACTCAACGATGCGGTCCTTTGCAGAGCGTCTATTGTTCAATACCGACCACAGTTCACAGAAACGAGGCTGACAACCGGAACAACTAATTAACAGCAGATGGCGCAGAGACAAACAATATCTTCTAATTCGGGAGGTTCGTAAATTGTATGTCGCGGGACGGGTCATATCTTCAAAAGTCGGGTCGGCAAATTGTATGTCACGGGATGGCTTCAGTCCGTACAGTGGTCTTGTTTGGCATGGTGGTTCATTCAGCGTTTTTCAGCGATTAATTCTTGTAATGTTATCCCTCGAACTAAGGAGCGACCCGGCTATTAACTCAACGATGCGGTCCTTTGCAGAGTGTCTATTGTTCAATACCGACGGTTCACAGAAACAAGGCTGACAACCAGAACAAGTAATTAACAGCAGATGGCGCAGACAAACACCATGTGCAATATGATGGTCTGTATGGCAGTCCGGCGGTCTGGCGGTCTGGCAGTTGTTCGTTTTTCAGCTTAAAAGTGAGGATTCATCTTGAATCACCAGCCAATGGGCACCAAGTTGTAATGTAGCGGACGCTTAACCTTGTAAGTACATCAGATTTCTGTATCTTGAATTCTTGATCTTCTTTGACTCCGTGGAGTTCTCGGTATGCAGGGGTGGGTGAGTTCGAAGTGTATCTGTCCATAGGCTTACTAGTTTCTTTGTTTTCTCTTTGCTTTGAACTATTTCGATCTGAGGTTTATTCACTCTAAGATACTGGGTTATTTATACAAGTTTGCTAACTATGAGATGGCTACTGAGTTGCATGGCTAAGTTATGAGTCATTTAGCAAGTGTTGAGACTTTTCGATATTGTCTAAATGCTATACTATATCGGGTTATCGATTTCGCAAGTGTCAAAATATTTTGACATTGTCTAAATCAGAGACTTGGCTAACTATAAGGCTATACTATACTGGGAATCAGATTCAGGTACCACGATCAAATGTCTATTTCCTGTTTTTATTTCATACTATATGTTACAGTATATATAATATTGTTATCTCTTAGTTTGATAGATACAGAGTACTCAAAAGGCTTATATATAGAGAACTATTCTCTGTATAGTATTATATATTATATGGCTTCAGAATCTATTAGCTAGATATCATTGTTATTAATTATATTAGTATTTTTACTACTAATAATACTGACATTATTATTACTTTTTATTGAGTGAAAAGTATTTTATTACAGATCAGAATTTATAGATAATGGGTTGGTAGATGATAGGTTGATAAATTTAGTAATAGTGAAACTGCTTATAGATCTCATACTGATACATAGAACTAATGGTAGAAATATAGTTATCTATATGTATTACTTATATGAAAAATATACTACTACTATCAGTTTTGGTAGTATTTATATTGTTATACTTCTCTTAGCCTTAATAACTCTTTCTGTATATTACTAATACTGGCCTTTCACAACTCTTTTTGTCATTTTTCCAATAATAGTAATTATGTTTTCTATATCTATACTTGTCATAGTATTCACAATAGCTATCATACTTAGTTGATTAAGTAAACTGGTTATCACATTGATTTTGAGTTTGGGTTCATTGATCTTATTATTATTTATACTTTTAATCTCATTTAGTACTACTGATATATATATCTATAAGATCTATAGAAGATATTTTCCTCATCATTACTACCATTTCCTTGGTACATTTCCTCATTCATAAGACTTATTATTATGTGGATATAGTCTGAGAGTCTGCTGCTCTTGGATTTTTTTTTTTTTTTTTTTTAATAGACCTTGCTGCTCTTATATATAACTATAACAATAATATTATATGTGTCTAGAAGTCCTCTTGTGAGTACTATGATCTTATCATTATTATCAATATAATCTATAGATATATATACTGAGAGAATTTACTTAATTTATCAGATTATTAATATGACTGATATATTTATAGATACTTTCTTTAGATTATATTTATATATATATTAAATAGTTAAGATTTTAGATAGAATCAATTTGATATAGATGCTTACACATAATAATTATATAGAGTCTCTTATGTCTCATAAGCTATTGTAGTATATATTATAAGCTTTATTTGTAAATTTAACAATGTGAATATAATCTCACATAATACTCAGTAATTGTTTACAATATTGTAATCTTGAATCAGTACTTATAGCTTTATTTACTCTGCTAAGCCATATTTATTAAAGAGATTTATCTTATAGAATACTCAGATTATATAATTTTTTTTATCAAAGATTAGAATAGATCTCTTAATTATATTTATGCTTATAATTAGAACTATATTTCTCATACTTATTAAGATTACATCTGTATGAATACTTGTGATTGACATCTTTCTCTACTACAATTCACATTATACAAACTTCTGATAATATTTTTGACATAGTTTTTGAAGCAAAGGTAATAATAACATAGTGATCAATAAGAGATTGGAGGAGTATACTAGACAGAGTAGCCTCTTTTTTTTTTTTTTATAATCACTCAGACTTCCATTTATTATTACTCAATTTATAAATAATAATACATATGTACCCACTACCCCTCAGCCAATACCTCTCAGATCTCTCTCCCTATACTCCATCTCTCTCTGTCAAAAGACAACCCACTCATCTACTATCTAAACCCTCTCTCTACTCTTCTTGTAAATACAGTTCACCAGATTCTGATGGCCCCCCCCACCTGGTCTTCACCCTCTCTATCAATCATTCAAAATGTCAAGTAGTAACTATTCCTAATATACCACTCTAGCTCCAACTACAATCTGCTGGCCCTCTTCAAAGACATGAAGCCAATGATTGGCCAGCCCTGCCCCCAACCCCACCCACTAACCTATACCAGAGATCTCCCCATCTTCCTTCTTCCCCTCCCACCAGGGGCTACAATCCCAGGCTGCTAGTAATATTATACCAAAACTCTCCCAAAACTTCACACTCTCCTAGCCAATATTCAGGTATTTATACCACTCCCCCCTCCTGGCCAATATCTATACATTTCTTACACTCAAATATGCCATCTACTATCAAGTACCCTGACCAATAGTTTAGCATCACATTCTACCTTAGGAACCTCTACCATACTATCCAGAACTTGGGGAGAAGTCACTATATTACTCACTTGCTCCAAAGCCAAATACTATTTCAGTCTCACTCTTTGCCAATCCCCACTCTTTGCCATGCTTCAGGCCACAAGTCTCCCCTGAGCTCCTACATACATTCCATTCTATTACCAAGCTAAAAATTCTCCACCAATATTTCTCCCAGCAGTAGCTGGTCCTATCTCTACATCCATGATCCCCAGTCCTCCTCTCCCTCATTATCTCTCCACTGAAGTCTAATTCTCCTTACACTATCTACTACTCCCCACCAAAAGCCTTTATAATATATCCTCCTGCTCCCATCCATGGCCACTATTACAAGCAGGTCACCAGTTGCTTCATGAGAGGAGTACCAGACTTCCCACACCCTCTGCATGAGTAGCACCCACTCCTGGCATCTTAACTTGCTCACCCTTCTCAGCCACCATGCTCTTAGACAATATAGGTACTTGGTGAAGTCTACTAAGCCCAGCCCACCTCTGTCAACAGGCAGAGTCAGAACTTCCCAGCCTATCTAACTATGCTGCTCAGCCCAAATCCATAATCTTGCCATCTTCAGAAGTTGTCTGACCACTCATACCAGGAAGTCCAGATGATACTCCACATACTATAGCTTTGACAGCCAATAATATTCAGTACTATTACCCTTCCTGCCAAGGATATATACTGACCACCCCATCTCAAAAGAACATTTCCCCATACTAGTAGCTACTGTTCCCACTATGCATGGGGTAGAAGAGACCCATATACTGAAAAGTAGATCCCCAAGTACCAGACTAGTACTCCTGCTAGAACTACTGTTCCAATCATGTCACCACCAACTATTCCACTGCCTAGCACCAAAGTCTCACATTTGTACTAGTTGAGTTTAGCATCTGAGCCCCTCTTATACCATTCCACAGTCTTCCTTAATTCCTTCACATCCTCCAATAAACTTAGTTCAACCACTATATTATCTGCAAAAGCCCCCACCTTCCAGTTAATTCCCAAAATATCCAAACCCCCAATTCAACATCGGATCCTATCTAATAGAAGCTCCAAGGAAAGGGCATATAGGATGGGTGACAAAGGATCCTCTTGTAGCACCCCATGACCTAGTGGAAAAGTCACACTTCTGTATCCATTTACTACTAATACTGCTTGACTGTTTTCCAATAGACTGATTAATGACCTCCTGAACTCTGGGGGAACTCACATATATTTCAGCACTCTCTCTAGCCAGACCCTCCTCACCCTATCATATACCTTCTCCTGATCCAGAAACACTAACTGGTCATCAACCCCAGCTACCTAAGCCCCTTCAATCACCCTATAGACTCAGGAAGTTCTATCTTGGATCAACTAACCACTAACAAATCCCCTCTGCTCCACCCTAAGTACCTGCTGAGCAATCCCCTACAGCCGAGTCACCAAGATCTTCATCACCAGCTTGCAGTCCACTAGTAGCATAATTGGCTACCAGTTCTTCTAATCTTCTCTTCTCCTCTTTTCCTTATAGAGCAAGAAGACCAGCCCTAGGCACTGACCCCCAATCTAAGTTCCAGATTGAAGGACCTCATTACTCATTACTGTCATCTCCTCCAATACCACCTCCACCCCAGCCATCTTTTTCCAAAAATCCCAGAGAAGTCCATTCTCTCCTGGAGCTGTCCTCTTACTTGTTGAAGCCAAGACCTCATATACTTCCTCTCCCCACACTGGGTCTCCCAGTGTCCCCAAGCTCAGAGCTGGGTCTGGATGCCAATTCTCTAACTGCTATTTAATGTTCTGGGCATCCTTACCCCCTTCTTCATTACTTTATAAATTCTCTCAGTAAGTTCTCAGCAATTCCAAAATCTTAGGAGTCCCTGCTACCATCTCTCCATTCTTATCCAATATACCATCTCATCACTGTCTAATTCTCTGAGCTTGGAGCAACTATGAAAGAAATTTAGTAGGTCTCTCCCCCTCCTCTAATCCCTGCTACCACAACCTCACCACCATCTCCTTCAACTGAATCTCTTTCTCTATTTGTAACACCTCCTTTTAGCTTATTGACTTCTTTTTATATCTGCAGAATTTGCCAATCAGCTACCCCCAATCCTCCAGTGACTCCACCTATCTCTCCAGAAGTACCACCAATCTCTATGAAGCCCACAGTACTTACTGCCTCTGCTGAACACTCTTTTCTTTCCCTGTCTCCCTCCAGTACCTCTGAGCACTCGATTTCAGTTACTGCCAGCAATCCTCAATCACCAATCCCTGTTTTCACCACCTATCAATCTTTGCAATAACTTCCACCTTTCAGTCTGTCCATAAGAAACCATCCTCCAATAAAAAAGAATTCAGTCACCAATGTCCAGGCCCATCCCTACTTCTCCCAAATCTCCCACTTCCTATCAGACCCCAGTGATCTGACCACGGGCACTAAACTACCTCTAATGTGTCCTAGATATTCACTCTCCAGCACTCCACCATCAATACTCAATTGATCCTAGAGCCCAGCTCTGCCACCCAGTGAGTATAAATTTAGTGCTCCCCCCAGAACTGTCACTTTGAGTCAACCAAGGAGCTCAATCTCTCAATCTCCATTCAATTATCCAATCTACTACTTCTGTCTTTTATTTCTCTTCTGCCATTAGTCCTGTCTGCCCCATTATCCCATACTATGTTAAAATCACTCCCCAGACAGTCAATCCCTGCCTCACACATAACATCAGCCTCACTCAAGTCTCTGATCTAATCTATACATTCCTCCCTCTCAGCTGGGCAATAATATGACCCAACAGTCAAAGGGTTCCACCCAGGCCTCTTTCATACTTTCCATACTAATCTACTCTCCTAATGTCCAATATCCCCAATGTCCCCCATCCCCTTTTGAACCAGAATGTCCACCCACCCAGTCTATATAGCTGCCCTACCCTATTCTCTAGTCCAGTCCTATAAGTCCATGTCCACCTCATACTACACATCCTGCAGTAAGAAAAGATCTGCATCCAGTCATTTTAACCAGCCAAATATATTCCTGCACCATGCTACTCCCCTCAACCCATTCATATTTAAAGAAAAGATTCTAGTTATACTGTTTATATTGAATAATATTTAATAATGAGAGCCCAGTCTAGAATTCCATGCTCATCCTATCACTAGTAAGATCCAAGCACTGCTCTGCCTCCAACTCACCCTCTACAATAGCCTAAGCATCTTTTTTTTTTTTTTT
>RBNI01004380.1:0-14162 GCA_003990745.1 Jimgerdemannia flammicorona | reverse complement strand
AAAAAAAAAAAAAAAAAAAAAAAAAAAAAAAAAAAAAAAAAAAAAAAAAAAAAGACATACAAACAAGATAAGCAAGATGAGCAAAGTATGGAAAATGACAAGCTGCAGCAAATGTATTACTTAACTATGTATTATCAGAGTAATGCCCCTTTTTCTGCTACCATACCAGTCACAAGGTTTTGGTAGGAGTCCTTTTTCTACAACTTATTCCTTCTCTACCTCAGGTTGGTTTGTTGTATTTGTTGCTAGATAGTGGAAGGGAGGCAATAGTGATGAGTTGCCTTTTTATCAGTATCAGATCAGTGCATCCTCTACTTTTTCATAGTTTCTAGTACCTTTGGTTATATCTGGGATACATATATCTGTTTTGGTGCAGTGCTTTCTTTTTATAATATATATCATTAATAAGGTATTATTTTAATATATCACAGACTATATAGAGAGTTAGCTGATCTTGGACATCAAGTATCAGTGTAGGTTATCTATAGGTCTCTAGTATCTATAGTGGGGCTCTCTGAGCTTTGACAAGCTTTCCAGCAAGTACAGTTCTGATATAGGTAATTGTTTTTTGAGAGAAGTTAAGATGAGAGAGAAGATAATTATTATAAATAGAAGAAAGAGTAATTATAGTGAATTAGTAAGATATTAGGCTGGTGATGGTTATTAGTAGTACTCTGAATAGATGGAATTGATTCAGATGAGATTCGATTCAGATTTGTCATATGATGGATTTGAATCAACTTAGATTGGTCTCATTATCTGATCTAGATTGATCCAGATTGATCTAGATTGATCTGGATTGATCCATCCAAATTGATCCATCTGAATTGATCCATCTGGATTGATCCATCTGGATTGATCACACAAAATCTTTGATGACATCACTCTTTCTTTTGTTCATTTTTTGTTCTGTTTTTTTTTTTCCTACTGCACTTTGGTGATATCACCCTTTCTTTTGTTCCCTCTCTTCTTTTGTTCTTTCTTTGTTCTTTTTTGTTATTCTTTTTCTTTCCTGCTGTATTATGAGCAAACAAAACAGCAGCCCTTAATTATATATTGGTCCAGTTTACTCATTTTTTTACCCTGTAATGATCATCAAAAGAGAGAGTATTCAAGGTGGAAATATACTCTCTACTGACAATGTTAGATTCTTTCTCATATGGGTAGTATACAAGCTGCTCATCAAGAGCCAAAGGGGTGATAGCAGTGGCGATGACAGTGATAATGACGATGGTGGTAGTGATGGTGGTGGCGATGGCAGGGATGAGGGAGAATTCCAGCAATAACTCATGTTGGCCTTTTGGACCTTAGAATTCATAGATCTTACAGCTATATATATGGCAGCCTTTTTGGAGCAGCTGATAGTAGATATAGGTTACTCATTCTACCACTACTTGTTTACTTGTATTTTACTTTTTTTAATTTTCCCCAGTATGATCCAATTCACCTTGTGCTTTTTCTCAGGGTCCACAGCTCTATAGCAAGATCTGCTGACTTTATTTGCAATATCTGGTCAAGATGAAGAAAGGCTGGTGGATGTTGCAGGACATGCCTTTGGTAGCTGAGCTGTTGAGTCAATGTATCATATGGTGGAAGTCTCAAAAGGAATAGAAGCAATCCTTCATGAGCAATCTTATACAACTCATCAGTATGCAACTCACTCACTCATGTTCTTTTTCTGAAATATCCATCTCTGTGTTTTATTTAACTTTATTTTTTTTATGTAGTCTCTCCTAAAAACACCCACACAATACCTGCATACAACCTGTCTGCACACAACCTGTCTGCATGCAATCTGTCTGCATGCAACCCATCTACATGCAACCTGTCTATATGCAACCTATCCACATACTTATCTCAGCCCCTCAGATTAGGGCTCAGTTCTATTGGAAAGGAGAGTTCAAAGTTACTCAAGTTCAACAACATTCAGCATCTGATCAAATAGAGAAATTTGAGAGCAAGATGTTCAGTATGAGCAGTACCAGCATCATCACTAAGGCTTGGAGGTCTACATTTGAATTAGAGCCAATCATTCTTGACCAAGGGGTCTATTGGTCAGCAGGAGTAATTAATGATGAAGAGAACCATATCATTATTAATGAATGCAGAGAGGTGGTTGTGATGGTAGTAAGGAACCTCTATGGTAATGAGCTTTATTACTACATCAATAAGGTTTGCAAGAATTGCATCAAATACTGGATGGTAGGAAAGAGGGGGTGAAAAAAGCAAGGAGGGGGGGTTTGGATGGAAATTAGATATACTGCAATACTGGTAAAGAGTGGGTTCTGGAGTACCAAAATTCCCCACACTTATCTTCCTTTTTTTTACTCCTTCTCAGATAATCACACTCTTCATTAATATACTCTTTTTGATACAATTCCAGGGATGTATAAGATTCTATACCCCTATCAGAACTTTAGAAGTGCCATTGAAGAGCAAAACTGCACACAAGCACAACATGGCCTGTGCAGTAATGGCAGCTATGATCTGGAGTTTTTTGAGCAGATTAGTAGAGTGTATGACAGACCAGCTTGGTGGTAATCTCGGCATAGCTATATGTATATTCTTGGTGCAATTTAGCATGCTGTATGAGATGAGAAGCTCTACTTTTTTTGAGTATTACAGCCCATGGAGTTTCTGTGGCCTAGGGGGTTTCTGCCCCCCTGCATACAAAAAGGACTGACTGGATGCCATCTGTTTTGGTAGATTTCCAAGCCAGGGCTCCTGGGGCTGGACCAAGGGCAGGCATCCATCAGCACAGCCTGGCAAGTATGAGGTCCTGGGCCAAGAGTTCACCTAACTGTACACTTGTATCACATCAGGATATATTGGATACAACATTTCTCTACCCACATACACAGACAACAACATCACCCCAATAATGTTCTATATCTCAGAAAGGAAGGGCCCAACCTGGGAAGATAGTGGCAGAGTCTGGTACAATCTCACCTATGGTTTCAGGGTCCTGTTTGTAGCCAACATAGCCATCCTATTTTAACCACATAACTACCACAGCACCATTGTCTTCAAGAAGAGCTTGGACACAACAGTTGTCACACTCACAACAGATAACAGACTCATCAAGACCTGGGACTGGCAGGTGGAGTAGTTTTTGTGAGGGTTAGGCAATCTTTTATAAGGGTTAGGCAATCTTTTATGGGAGTTTGGCAGTCATTTTGTACAGATTGGGCTGGCAGCCAGGCACCTCTTCTGTAGCACTAGTTTAGTCATTATACTGGGCCCTACCAGCCCCTTGGCCCTGCTCTGTAGTGCTGCCAGTACAGCACTGCAGTGTAGGACCAGGGTGCCTATGGGATCCAAACCAGTGATAGGGCCCAAATCTGTAGTGGACTTCAACTGCCAGAAGTACTCTCTGACTACCAGAAATGCCCTCTGACTGCCAGAAGTACCCTCCAACTGCCAGAAGCACCCTCTGACTGCCAGAAGCACCCTCCAACCCAGACTCAGACTTCTTGGTAACTTGGGGCTGCCCCTATACTGCTGGAAGAGAGTCACAAATTTTGTATGCTCCCTCCACCAACTCTGCTGACCCCTGGCCTGGACACAGGCTGCTGGGGGGAGTCCAATACTGCTGGTGCTGTAAATTTTGTATACTCCCTCCACCTGCCCTGCCCCACTTGGGCTGCAAACTCCAGGCTGAGTCCTTAGGTTTTTTTTCCTTTTATTTTTGAAAGATATTAAATATTCCACAAGGCCAACTAACTTATTCATAAACCCCCAGGACCCACCAAATTTTAGCAGCCTGAGCCCCACCAAGACTTCAGATACATATATGCTCAAATTGTCTCAGCATTCAGCATATACCTCTTTGGGGCAATGTGATCCACCCTACCTGAGAATGCCTGCTTGATGGGAGCATTGAAGGCAAGAATCACCAGGTAGTCCTGAGCCATACCACATAGACCGGGGAAGTCTGTTTGATATAGCTGCATGCTCTAGTGGATAGAGCAGTAGTTAGATTGGTGAGTTAAATTGGCCCAATGCCTGCCTGACAACCTACCTTCTACTAGTTGAGCACCTCTACATCCTCCAGCAGAATCACATAGTCACTGGTGAGGTAAATGGTAAGTTCATCTATTGATGGCAACTCTTTCACTGACAGCTCTCTCTTCCTCTTTCTACTGAAGTAAATGTGGAACAGGAGGGATCCCTTGGTATATTTGTCTGGACTTTGGCCAGAACCTTACAGCAGTACATAGTTTTTCCAGTATACTTCAATTACAACCTGCTTGGTTCTCTCAATGAAGTACTACTCCCAGACCTAATCTTTATGGTATTGTATAGTGCTCTGAACAGATAGAGTTGATCTGGATGAGATTCAATTCAGATTCATCATGTGATGGATTCGAATCAACTCAGATTGGTCTTGTGATCTGATTCAGATTGATCCAGATTGATCCATCTGGATTGGTCCATCTGGATTGGTCCATCTGGATTGGTCCATCTAGATTGATCCATCTAGATTGAAATCTTTGGTGACATCACCCTTTCTTTTGTTTATTTCGCTCTTGTTTTTTTTTTCCTACTGCACTTTGGTAACATCACCCTTTCCTTTTACTCTCTCTCTTCTTTTGTTCTTTTCTTTGTTCTTTTTCTTTGTTCTTTTTCTTTGTTCTTTCCTGCCACATCACGAGCAAACAAAAAAGCAGCCCTTAATTCATATATTGGTCCAGTCTACTCATTTTTTACCCTGCAATAATCGTCAAAAGAGGGAGTATTTGAGGTGGAAACATACTCTCTGCTGACAATGTTAGATTCTTTCTCATATGGACAGCACACAAGCTGCTCATCAAGAGCCAAAGGGGCGATGGCAGTGGTGGTGGTGATGGCAATGGTGATGGTGGGGATGAGGGAGAATTCTGGCAACAACTCATAGTGGCCCTTTGGACCTTGGAATTCACAGACCTCATAGCTATATATGCAGCAGCCTTTTTGGAGCAGCCAATAGTAGATGTAGGTTGCTCACTCAGCTGCCACTTATTTACTTGTGTTTATTTAAACTTCTCCAGTATGACCCAATTCACCTCATGCTTTTCTTAGGGTCCCCAGCTCTATAGTGAGATCTGCCGACTTTATTCGCAACATCTGGTCAAGATGAAGAAAGGCTGGCAGATATTGTGGGGCATGCCTTTGGTGGCTGAGCTATTGAGTCAATGCATCACATGGCAGAGGTCTCAAAAGAAACAGAAACAAGTCTTCATGAGCAATCTTGTGTAACTTGTGCAACTTGTCGGTGTGCAACTCATCAGCATGCAGCTCATTCACTCACTCACTCATGCTCTTTTTCTGAAATACCCATCTCTGTGTTTTATTTAATTTCATTTTTATGTGGTCTCCCCCTAAAAAACACCCACACCCACATGCAACCTGTCTGCACACAACCTGCCCACACACAACCTGCCAGCATGCAACCTGCCCACAACCTGCCTGCATGCAATCTGCCCGCATGCAACCTACCTATATACAACCTGTCTGCACACAACCCATCCGCATACTTATCTTGGTCCCTCAGATCAGGGCTCAGTTCCATTGGAAAGGAGAGTTCAAAGTTACCCAAGTTCAACCACATCCGGTGTCTGATCAAATAGAGAAATTCAAGGGCAAGATGTTCAGCATGAGCAGTACCAGCATCATCATCAAGGCTTGGGGGTCTACATTCGAATCAGAGCCAATCATACTCGACCAAGGAGTCCATTGGCCAGCAAGAGTAACCAACAATGAAGAGAACCATATCTTTATTAACGAACATGGAGAGGTGGTTGCGATGGTGGTAAGGAACCTCTATAGCAATGAGCTTCACTGCCACATTAATGAGATTTGCAAGGATTGTGTCAAATACTAGGTAGCAGGAAAGAGGGAGCGAAAAAAGCAAGGAGGGGGGGTTTGGATGGGAATTGGGTATACTGCAATACTGGCAAAGGGTGGGTTCCGGAGTTCCGAAATCCCCCACACTCGTCTTCCTTTTTTTTTAACCCCTCCCCAGATGAATCATACTCTTTGCCAATATACTCTTTTTGATACAATTCCAGGGATACACAAGATTCTGTACCCCTACCAGAACTTTAGAAGTGCCATTGAAGAGCAAACTGTGCACAAGCATGACATGGCCTGTGCAGCAATGGCAGCTATGATCTGGGGTTCTTTGAGCAGATTGGTAGAGTGTACAGCAGACCAGCTTGGTGGTGATCTCAGTGCGGCTGTACATACATTCTTGGCACAATTTAGCATGCCATATGAGGTGGAGAGCTCTGCTTTTTTGGAGTGCTACAGCCCAAGGGGTTTCTGCCCCTCCGCATGCAAAAAGAACTAACTGGTTGTCATCTGTTTTGGCAGGTTTCCAAGCTGGGGCTCCTGGGGCTGGACCAAGGACAGGCATCCACCAGCACAGCCTGACAGTATGAGGTCCTGGGCCAAGGGTGCACCCAACCATATGCTTGCGTCACATTAGGATACATCAGGCACAACCTTTCTCTGCCCACACACACAGATAACAATGTCACCCCAGTAATGTTTTACATCCCGGAAAGGAAGGACCCAATCTGGGAGGATAGCAGCAGAGTCTGGTACAACCTTACCTATGGTTTCGGGGTCCCGTTTGTAGCCAACACGGCCATCCCATTCCAACCACATGACCACAATGACACCGTTGCCTTTGAGGAGAGCTTGGATACAACAGTTGTCACACTCACAATAGATGACAGACTCATCAAGGCCTGGAACCGGCAGGTGGAGCAGTTTTTGTGAGGGTTAGGCAATCTTTCACAAGGGTTAGGCAATCTTTTGTAAGGGTTAGGCAGCCATTTTGTGCAGGTTGAGCAGTCTTATGTGGGGGGGTTGGGCCGGGCACCTCTTATGTAGCACTAGCTTAGCCATTATGCAGGGCCCTACTAGCTCCTTGGCCCTGCTCTGTAGTACTACCAGTGTGGTACTGTGGCACAGGGCCGGGGTGCCTGTGGGACCCGAACTGGCAACTTTGACTGCCAGAAACACCCTCTGACTGCCAGAAGCACCCTCTGCCCTGGACTCCTTGGTGGCTTGGAGCTGCCCCTATACTACTGGCAGAGGGCCACAAATTTTGCATGCTCCCTTTGCCTGTCCTGCCTGTCCCAGACACTTGCGGCTTGGGGCTGCCCCTTGCTGCCAGCGGAGGGCCGCAAATTTTGCATGCTTCCTCTGCCAACCCCATGCCTGCCAACTGACTCTGCCCACTGACCTGGGTGCTGACAGCTTGGGGCTGCTCCTTGCTACTAGCAGAGGACCGCAAATTTTGCATGCTCCCTCTGCCTACCCCCCCAATCTGGACACTTGCAGCTTGGGGCTGCCCCTTGCTACCAGTGGAGGGCCGCAAATTTTGCGTACTCTCTCTACTGACCCACCAACCCGCCCACCAACCCACCCACCAACCCAGGTACTGACAGCTTGGGGCTGCCCCTTGCTGCTGGCTGAGGGCCACAAATATTGCATGCTCCCTCCACTGCTGCCACCAACCCCACCCCACTTGGGCCACAAACTCCAGGCCGAGTCCTCAGGTTTTTTTTTCTTTTTTTATTATTTTGAAAGGTATTAAATATTCCACAAGGCCAACCAACTTATCCGCAGACCTGCCAAATTTTAGCAGCCCGAGTCCCACCAAGACTTCAGACACATACATGCCCAGATTGTCTCAGCATTCAGTACACACCTCTTTGGGACAACAAGGTCCACCTCACCTGAGAACACTCACTTGACGGGAGCGCTGGAGGCAGGAATTGCCAGGTAGTCCTGAGCCATACCATACAGGCTGGGGAAGTCTGTTTGATGCAGCTGCACACCTCGGTTGGTAGAGTAGTGGTTAGATTGGTGGGTTAAATTGGCCCAACACTCGCCTGACAACTAACCTTTTACCAGTTGAGCACCTCTGCACCCTCCAGCAGGACCACATGGTTGCTGGCAAGGTAAATGGTAAGTTCATCTATTGACAGCAGCTCTTCTACTAATGGCTCCCTCTTCCTCTTTCTGCTGAAGTAAATGTGGGACAGGAGGGATCCCTTGGCATATTCATCCGGACTTCGGCCAGAACCTTGCAGCAGTGCATAGTTTTTCCGGTATACTTCGATTATGGCCTACTTGGTTCTCTCAATGAAGTGCTGCTCCCAGCCCTGATCTTTATGGTATTGTAGCTTTAAGCATGGGTCCAGCACTGTTCAAAGAAAAGGAGAGTGAGTTTTTGCAGGGTTTTCTCTATTTTGGAAGGGGCAATGGCCACATACCGACATCAATATACCTGTACTGATTGAGTATATAGTGGTATCTGTTTGGGAGTAGTATTTTCTGAGCTTGCTTAGAGCAACCTCCACAGTGTCTCTCTGATCCAGACTTAACTGTAAATCACTACAACCCTCCAGCCTGTCCTCAAGCTTGTCCTCTAGCCAGTCAATCAGAAGATTGTATACTGGTATTGCAGTGCTTATTGTCGGGGTCATTTGTTTGACTATATCCTTCGTACAATTGTCAAAACACTGGCAGTTATATGTGGTGAGGTATTGCATTGTGCAGAGGCAGACAAAACAAGTGTGGAGCCAGAGCAATCACCACTTACTTCCAAAACTCTGACAATATTCCTAAGTATGTCCCACTCACTTTCACCTAGAGCCTCAGCCTGTATTTCCTTGTTGGCAGCCATCGTTGAATCTATTGGCTTTTTTTTTTTTTTTTTTTTTTTAAAATAAATCTTCCATCATCCGAAACAGTTGCTTCAGCTGACCGAAGAAAAAAAGGATGCATACCACAGCAAACTCCAGCATGCACTAGATCATTGCAAATGTTGAGTTTCAATATATACAGACATCCAATATAAGCTCTTTCAGGGCTAAACTGATTGCCCTACACTGTACAGCAAATTTGTCTCATTGTTGTGGAGATGATTGGACTGATACAACCAGTTTGCGCAGCTTGGAAATTATACTCAGGGCCCCTCCTCTCTCAGATATTTTGTCTATATACATTAGATAGTCCTGAATAGTGAGGTTCAGTACATGGGCCTGGCATTGCACATGACAGCTTTCTGCACTGAAGGCCATGTTTTCCTATTTAAGGCTGGCTGCTAAAACTTGGAAAAATGTTGAGTTATTTGTGGCATTGTTTGTTGTAATGGCCAAAATCTGTACTTAAAATATTTGGTTGGCGAATTATGTGAAAATAAATAACCAACAAAATCTGTTTTGTTTAAGGACCTCTCTCAAAATACTGACCTGATGGCAAGCCCCCCTTTTTTTACCTTGGTTGTGATCCCAAGCTTCCAGATACAACTAATAAAAGCATCTGTGATGTTGTCTCCAGAATGAGGGCCAGCAAGTTTGACGAAGTCAAGGGTGAGAGATTTAAGCTGCCAATCGAGGTCAATCCAATGACCAGTAATGCCCAGAAACAAAATTGCATTGGGGGATATCCATGTGTCAATCATAAACAAAATTTTGTCTGCTGAATTCTGCTTATTGAATGTAAGGTTAAATTGGTGAGCTCTTTTATATAATTCAGCTTGCAAAGGTCACAGTGCTGTCCTTATTTTACCTGAAGTGTCTGGCAGAGATTGTCATGCTCCTTCCTATAGGCCTCCAGGATATCTTTGTGAATAGTATTGGCACTTGGCAAATATAAATCATGCTTGAGAAGGCCAAAGATGCTATACAATTGATCACTCTCAATGGTTGTGAATGGCTGGTCTGTACACACAATCCAGTGAATGAGCCAATTTTGAAATTCTGCTGAAGAGTATGGCTAAATATTTTTGATTAAACAGCATTGTTGATATAGAAATAGTTGAGCAATCAGATAAATGTACCTGCCACAGCTTGGATGTCAATTTTATTTGTCTCTGTGTTCTTTTTGATTTTGTCAGAGTACTTGTCTTTTATGTGTCAATTTATGTTTGAGGTTATACCACCAAGCATTTTGAACTTCTGACTGGTGCAGTTTATAGGGGTAGATGAAATAATATCATGTGTGTGTCAAACAAGTCAATAGGTGCATCTTAATTTTTTACCTGCAATAATTACAAACAACATCATCTCCTATCTTTGCATAATGTTGCCAGATTTCGGAGTGAGAATTATATGGAAGGTGTGGAACTATCAGAGATGTTTGACTTGAAGCATCATCAGTACTGTGAACTGTTGAAGACTGATCTGTCAATATGTGTGTTTGCATGTTTGCGTGTGCATGTATGTGTATGTGTGTGTATTGTGTATGTGTGTGTGTATATTGTGTTGTGGACACATCCAGCATATGAGTCATGTGGAGGATTTGGATTAGAGGATTCAGTTGAAGGATTCAGATTCGGATTCAGATTGGAGGATTTGAATTGGAGGATTTGAATTGGAGGATTCAAATTGGAGGATTCGGATTGAGTGATTTGGATTGAGTGATTCAGATTGAGTGATTCAGATTGAGGGATTCAGATTGAGTGATTCAGATTGGGGGGTCCAGATGGGTGATTCAGATGGGGTGATTTGGATGGGGCAATTCAGATTAATCCAAGTTGATTTGGATGGCTTCAGATTTGAGATTCAGATCAAACCATCATGTGACAAATTGAATCCAGATTTGATTCAAATTGACTTATTTGGAGCACTAGTATTGTAGCTTTAAGCATGGGTCCAACACTGTTCAGAGAAAAGAGAGTGAGTTTTTGCAGGAGTTTCTCTGTTTTGAAAGGAGCAATGACCACATGCTGACATATCTGCACTGATTGAGTATACAGCAGTATCTGTTTTGGAGTAGTATTTTCTGAGCTTGCTTAGAGCAATCTCCATAGTGTCTCTCTGATCTAGACTTAACCATAAATCACTACAACTCTCCAGCCTATTCTTGAGCTTGTCCTCTAGCCAGTCAATCAGAAGGTTATATACTAGTATTGTAGAGCTTATTGTCAGAGTTGTTTGTTTAACTATATCCTTCATACAATTGTCGAAACACTGGCAGTTATATGTGGTAAGGTGTTATATTGTGTAGAGGTAGATAAAATGAGTGTAGAGCCAGAGCAATCACTACTTACTTCCAAAACTCTGATATCATTCCTAAGTATGTCCCACTCACTTTCACCTAGAGCCTCACTCTGTATTTCCTTGTCAGCAGCCACTGTTGAATCTATTGGCTTTTTTTGTTTTTTTTTTTTTTTTTAAAAAAAAAATCTTCAATTATCTGAAATAAGTTGCTTCAGCTGACTGAAGAAAAAAGGATATATACTATAGTAAACTCCAGTGCACACTGGATTATTGCAAATGTTGAGTTCCAATACATACAGATGTCCAATATAAGCAGTCACCTTTCTCAGCTACCATTCACATTACACACACTTTTAAGTCATTTATTGGAGAAAGGTACTAAGGTAATGGCAAACAGCAAGCAATCTGGGGTGTGTACTGAACAGAGTGGCCCTAGCGTGTTTGACTGGTAGCAGGTGGAGTGAGGTCCTGGCCTGGGGGGAGGTATGAGGGAGCTGCTGGCAGGAGGATAAGGAGGGGGAGAAGGTAGTGGTGGAGGACAGGGGTCTGAGGGTGAGCTTTGCAGAAATGGTAAAGGAGAGATAGCAGATGTCAGGGCTGGAGAGATGGCTGAAGAAAGGCAAGAAGATGGAGAAGACAGTAGTTCATGGGGGAGTAGCCCTTGGCAGTGAGAGCAGTAGGGCTGGGGAAGTAGTGGCTGGGGTGAGTATGATGGCTGATGGTGACAGGACTGCCAATCTGGAAAAAAATCCAGATGTGACTGCTGATGGCGTGGCTGAGCAGCAGGAGCTTAGAGGGTAGGAGAACTTGGTAGATGGTGTGATGGGCCTAGTGGTGGCCCCATTACTCAAAAAAATTGATCTCAGTATTTGTGGTTATACTGTGCTTTCGAAGCCTAGTGATGACAGCAAAAATGGTGCTGGGGCTTATCACTAAGCAGGTGGCTGGAGCAGTATCAGTAAAGTTTTTGAAGGGACTGGAGGGAGTGGAAGTGGGCTTTGAGGAGGCTGAGCCTTTGGAGGAGGCACTGAAGGTTGGCCTGACTGTTGGAGAAGTGTGTGTCCCTATGGTGCACTGCCTGAGATGGGATCCCAGGGTAGTATAACTGCTGGTGAAAGGAGTACCCATGGTGACAGCAGTGGAGACAAGAAGGAGAGTTGAGGAGGTTATAGCAGAGTATAGTGAGGTGGTAGACATCAGCTTCAGGGTTTGGGAAGAGACCTTGCTCAGGATGGAAGATGTAGATGTGAGGATTTGGCTGGCTGGGAAGGAGGCTACTGGAAAGACAAGAGACTGGCCATCAGTGATGGTCTGGGGGGTGTTCTTGTGTAAGGTGATGAGGGTGAAGGGGAGTGAGGAGGAGAAAGAAGATTTGTTGAAAGTATTGGAAGAGCTGAGTAGTATAGTGAAGCAGAGGGTAAAGGCTTAGAATACTTTTGTGGAATCAACACACTTGGAGGTAGTGGACAGGAAGTGGATTAGAATGGACAAGGGGCAGTGGGAAAGAGCTCAGAGGTACATATAAGTATTAGAAGAAGCTGTTGGCTAAGCTGGAAGATGGACCTTAGAAGGATGCAGGTAGAATGGTGGAGATGGGGGGTGCCAAAGTGAGTGTCTGGGCTGACAAGGATGGCAGAAGTACAGGGAAGGCAGCAGGGGAGGACAGAAAAGTGACTGGCAAGGATCTGTATGCTGATGGTATGTTGGAAGTCTGAGAGGAGGACTGGGAGGGATCGCCTACCCCTACTCCTCTTATCAGGTGAGGGCCAGCTTCCTGAAGCAGAGTGGTAGAAGATGTGTCAATGAGGGGGGCTCAGTGAGTGCAGTTTGGAGTTTCTGAGGTGGCAAATGGGAGACAAGTGGTGGCAGTTGGAGAGCACCTTTCACCAGTACCATTCGGGTGACACAAGACTCAGACAACACTTTTTACAACATTTTTGGTGTCCGACGACTAACAACATGGATGGCAATGATCGATCTGGTGAGCGTACTGGCCAGGGGGGTGACAGCGCCTTTGGCTGGCAGCAGGTGGGGAGGAGGGGAGATGGTTTGGGGATGCCAGGGGCCTCGATGGCTAGCCGAGGCCCCAGCGGCGGAGGGAGGGGAGGTCTGAGGCAGCGAGGAGGGGAGAGGTCGACCTTTGCTGACAAGGTTAGGATGGGGAAGATGGCTTCTGGGCTGGATGGTTGGCTGGGCCTGGGGAAGGCATCGATGGCTGCTGCTGAGGGTCAGGGAGGTGTACCCCAGGGCACCTCTGGTGGTAGAGAAGGGGCCGGAGTAGGGGCTGGAGATGTGACTGTTGATGGGGCTGTGACTGGGGATCTAGCAAAAAATCCAGATGTGATGGTGGTTGGCAATTCTGGACTTGGGGTGGGCACGAGGCCCGGGGACCTGGCGGATGGGGTGACGGGCATGGTGTTGGCCCCATTACTCAAGAAGTCGAGGTCCGAATTCATGGTCATGATGTGCTTCCGGGGCTTGGCAGTGATGGCGAGGATGATTCTGGGGCTGGTGGCGCAGGAGGCTAAGGGAGCAGCATCGGTGAAGTTCTTGAGGGGAAAGGAAGGGGTTGAGGTGGGATTTGAGAAGGAAGATGCCTTGTTGGCGGCCATGGAGAAGGGGGTAATGGTTGGCGGGGTTGTGGTCCCTATGGCCAGGTGTATGCGCTGGGACCCCCGGGTGGTGCAGCTGACAGTGCTGGACCTCCCTACGGTGTCAAAGGAAAGAACCAGGGAGTTGGTTGTGGAGGCGATCAAGGAGTATGGTGAGATTGTGGATGTTGGGTTCAAGGTCTGGGAGGGCATGGAGCTTAGAACGGGGGACGTCGATGTCAGGGTGAGGCTGGCTAGAAAGGAGAATACGGGGAAGTCGAGGGACTGACCAGCAGCGCTGAGGTGGGGACTGGTGGAGTGCAAGGTCACTAGGGTGAAGGGGACTCAGGAGGAGGAGGAGGACCTGTTGGAGGCTCTGGAGGACCTGGAAGGGGCAGTTGCGAGAAGGAGATTAGCCTGGAAGGAGTTTGAGGCCAGGACGGTGGTGGGGGAGGTGGATGGGAAGCGGGTTCGGATGGAGAAGGGGGCCTGGGAGAAGATGCAGGGGAGGAGGATTCAGAGGGAGTTGTTGGCGAAGTTGGGCGGGGGTAGGGCTGGTGGAAGCTCC
>RBNI01004379.1:0-14166 GCA_003990745.1 Jimgerdemannia flammicorona | reverse complement strand
TTTTTTTTTTGGATGTAGCATAAGAGTTTTTGTGAGTGGTGGCGAAATATTTTTTGTTAGTTTGGGATGCTTCTAATTATAAAGAAATTGATGTTTAAACTCGGTGTCACACAGTACAGCTGTGCAACGCTCAACACAAGTGAACTCAATCCCCCCCCAAAAATAAAATAAAATAAAATAAAACGTACAATCGTGCCTTTCCTGACAATTCGCAAGAACGCCTCCTCCAAGGTCGCCCCGTCTCGCAGCCCGCCGCTCAAGATCCGCAGACCTAAATAATCCATGGAATCGATCCCGTCCACAGGGTCCGGCAAGGACGGAGTTGGTTCAGATCTATCGAGAATAGGTTCATCTATTTGGAACAGTTTCGCTAGTTATCACTTATCATGTACATTAGCATCCACTATTCTCAATATAGCACGCTTTGTATTTTGTATATACGTAACACAGCCATTTTCAACGACTGTATCTTCTCATCTGTGAGATTCCAGAAGAATAAAATTATAAAAATGAAATCAAATTCTCCCACATAAATGTGGAGACGTGCATGATGACCTCACCATGCAACAGCGGAGCTCGAGAAAGTCAAACTGGTTGTTGACGGGGAATCCTCGAAATCGGGTCTGGTTGAGGCTGCTCTTTCGATAGTCACCTCTTCGTGCTTAGGCTTCTTCTGGGGATGAACGTTGTCTTCGACATAGTCACAATCAGTGCCATCAAAAGCGTCCTTATTTATTGCTCAATAGTCTACAGTGGAATGGTCGCCATTGCTACAGTACCCACTTCCTCGAATATAAAAGTGTGAATATAAAGCATACTGTTTGCGAGTAAATGAGCCCATTTTGGTAGCTATGCTCATATTAACTCGATGCAAGTATGGAACGGGGAGTAGGCTTCGGTTTCGTCGGAATTGTATATCTGAGAAGGAGCATAAATGAGCGGAATAGTATACAGAAAAAAAAATAAAAAAAAAAAATAGAGAGGATGGGCATTTCATCTTACAATGCAGTATGTTGAAGTATGTTGAGGGTGAAGGTTTGAATTTCTCCTTTTTTTTTTTTTTTTTCTTTTTTTCTATTCAATATGCATCTGCAGTATCTATCTGAGATATATAAGTTCATATATTTGTACAACAGTCATTCTAAATAGTTATTAATATTATAAGAAATATTATAAATATTTATATATTAGTTATGATTTTTATAGATATTTTAATTATAATATTTAATGGCTCAGATAGAGGCTATCAATATTTATTTTTATTTATATTTCATATCAAATTAGTATACTTATATAAAGTTGACAGAAACTGTGGCGTTGCACCCTCGCCTGGTGGCGAAGCACATTTAATTGCCTGGTAATTAGTACAACATTCTCGCATCACATCTCCGCACACCATACACCATGCAACAACACTGGGAGACCTTCCTCTGGCGTCCCATATACCATGCACGCGCACGCTATGACTACTCCTCAGCCCACCCCATGGATTTGTCCTTCAAACGAGGCGACACCATAGAGGTCATGGCGAAAGAGACGAGTGACTGGCTCAACGGCGCCACCAGTGGCAGATTCGGGAGCTTCCCACTAGTCTATGTCGAACGGATAGACAAAGAACAGCCCGACGAGGAGAGGCCGCGAATACCACCACGAGTGACCGTGAATGGAATGTCAAAGAACCATGAGCGAACCGAGAATGAGAGGCCTATTGTGCCACCTCGTAGAAACCTGACCAGGCCGCCATCGGACGAACAGCAAGTAGAACAGAAGCCAGCCTTGCCACCACGTAGGAACCTAATGCAACATCCGGCGCCGACATCCGACGAAGATCAGGCACCAAAACCTTTACCACCACGTAGGAACCTGATACAACACTCGGCGCCGACATCCGACCAGGAGCCGGCACCGAAACCCTTGCCACCACGCAGAAACCTGATACAACACTCGACACCGACTTCCGACGAGGAGCTGGCACCGAAATCCCTGCCACCACGCAGGAACCTAATACAACAATCGACGCCGACATCCGACGAGGAGCCGGCACCGAAACCCTTGCCACCACGAAAACCCACTATCCAGCGCCGGCCTCTTGACTTGGAAGTCAACAGGGAGGCCCCATCGCTCCCGCCACGTAAAGCTATTGATGAACAACCACCACCGTTACCTAGACGGCCCAACCCGGTCGAAATTACCCCAGTGGTACCAATCTCCTCGAAGCCAACCGCTCCCGTGGTGCCAACTGCTTCGAGACCATCTCTGCCCACAGTGCCCAGCGCGAAGAAATCTGTTCCTGGACTGCCCTCCCAGCATAATGGTTCGAAACCTGGCGCTACGGTAGCTCATAATGGTCCTCTTCTACTTGAACGATCGGACAATTATATTGACGACGGAATGTCTCGGCTAAGGTACATGTTTTGTTCTAAACGCTTTCATTCATTCAAGATGGCAGATAGTCGGCATGTAAGAGGCCTCAAGTCTCGTCTCAGTTGGACGTCCAGCTGACCTTTTTTTTTTTTCTCTTTTGCAGTCGTTGTGAACTGGTTGTCGAAAGCGGCTACAATTATCCTCTTGAGCTCGACGAATCGTCCTTTGCCGAAATCGACGCCTACGCCCGTGCATGCCCACCTCAAGAGACTGCCACCATCCACAGTCTTTCACGCTATCTAACCTCTCCCTTCGTGGATCCCGTAGACAAGTTCCGCGCCATTTACGTCTGGTTGACGGACAACATTGTCTACAACGTCCCCGCCTTTCTTGACAAGCGCCCCATTTCCTCCAAGCCAGAGGACGTTCTCCGCACGCGTTCAAGCGTCTGTGCGGGTTACGCAAGCCTGTTCCACGCGCTTTCCCAGTCAGCTGGACTGACCTCGTGGGTCGTCAGCGGTTACGCCAAGATCGAACCGGGCGTGACCAAGGTCGAGCACGACCCGTACGGGAAGCCGACCAACCACGCCTGGAACGTCGTCCTGGTCAACCACCAGTACCTCGTCGTTGACTCAACTTGGGGCACCGGGCCCGCTGACTTCGTTACCCGTACGACCAAGAAGGAATTCAATCCGTACTACTTCCTTCTACCGCCGAACAAGATCATCTACACTCATCTCGCCGGAACACTCAAAGAGCAGTACCTGGATCCACCTCTCACGGAAGACGAGTTCCTTGGTCTGCCGCTAGTGCGACCGCTGTATTTCGATTATGATGTCAGCATATTGTACCCCCTACCGAGAGAGCCCATACTCGAGACCGGGGATGATGTGGTTAATTTGTACCTCGAGTTCGGCAATATCCCAAAGGGCGCGTCTGTCCTAGGGGCACTGTCCAAGGTGGGGAGTAATGCTTTAATGCCGGGTGAACCCGTGGACAATTCGCATGTCATTGCACAAAGGATGGCTGGGTACAATGCTCGAAATGTTTTCTGGGTACGTGCCGTGTGTCCCAAGAGGGGCCGGTATCGACTGGAATTGGTGATCTCGAAGGCGAACGTATGTATCTCGCGCTATTTCGCTCAAGTTTCGTTGGTCGCTTTATTTTTTCAAGAGCCTTGTCACAGTTTTCAGGATAACTTCTTCTCTTCCTTTCCCCACATGTCTAACGTTCTTCTCGAATTCCAGGAACCATCCCCCAGTTTCCTTACGTACATGGTGACCAACCACGGCCCGGGCCAGCAACTTCCACATTTTCAACCATTTATTGCGCCGCTTGCCACCACCATCACCTCACCACTGGAAGGCCGGCTCGCGCGATCGAGCGGGCGTATGTGCTTCGCCATCACGTGTTTCGAGCGGGGCGCGGCGGCGCCCAAGATGTTCTTGCTGATGACACGGTGGGAGAACCGGTACGAGATACACAAGGTGGACGAGGACGGGGAGGCGACATATTACGAGGCAGAGATCGAGGTGAGGGAGGCGGGGGAGTACATGTTGGTTTTCCAGATGGCCAGCCGGATGAACAATGGAATGTCAATGCCAGGGATTGCCAAGTACACGATCGTTTGATTTCGTTCTTGACGAACAATTTTAAATATATTCAAAAGCAATGAGGGAGGCGACATTTCCACACCAAGTTTATTAATCGTTCAGGTCCAAGTCGTATGTAGGATATGAAGAGAGCGTCTGACCAACCATCTAGGACGAATGTACCAACGCCACGTGACAACGCACACTATATGGCGATGATTCTAGATGCCAGTGGTAGATGAAGTGAAGGTATCCCTAAAATGCGGAAGATCACTATGGCTCGCATTCTGGGTGCACAATGAGCACCGAAGGGTAAAATTGCCAGGGCGAAAAACGCTTCCCCATTATCAGGGCCTTGTTCATACGTCCGCGGTGGTGAACTCCTGCATATCTACAATTTGAGCAGGCCCTCGTCGAGGCACGGAGAACGTGAGGATCTGGATGCAGAGACGATCTCGGCAAAAACGAGCGCGAGAGAGGGTAAGAATCCGAACGAGGGCGTGAGCTAGGGTGTTTGTCGGATTTGCTTTGGCATTTGAACTTGTATTTCTGTGGGCGACAGAGCTCGGTGGCAATCTCATGCAATGTTTGAATAAAGTAATCCCCTTGACACACCGTCACAACCAACCTCGCAAGCCGAGCTGCCGAACGTATCTTGTATATACCAGCCCCACGGAAAAAAAGTTCTTTTTTTTCCTTAGGCAGATAGTTTGCGACCTGGTCGAAGGGGGCGAGAGCGAATTTGCAGCTAGGTGACCTCTATCTGAGAACGGGTGGATTGACCTTCTCAAGACGGCGGTGCCGATTTCACTCGCAGCGGTGCGGTATTAACAGCTCTGACTGACCTTATTACCTTCGGCGTTCCGAACGACATAAGAGAATGGCTGGGCCCCATCGCCGCCACCGGCTACAAAGAAGGCCCTTGTAGCAGCCGGCACCGATCCGAAGGTCGCGTTGAATGGCTCTGTCGTCCACAATACCGCAATCGAAGATTTGGTCGAGGTTGCCGAGTACTGGGTGTCTCATTGAGGCGCGGTATGGCGTGTACTTGAACACGTAATTACACGATGTTCTGGACGGAAACAAAATTTGGAAAAGGGTAGTCCATTTAAAGATCGTACTTATATTAATACAGATAAGCATCGTCTATTTTGATCATGCAGAGCGGTGGAAGGAGACCACGGTAGAAACAGAACGAGGTAGGGAGGGATTACGGCGGAACGATGGAAGCAGAATGAAGCAGGGAGGGGTTACGGCAAAGGATAGGAAGGGTTCAAGGCCAAGACAAATCACTCATTATAAAGGCACTGAATTACCATTATTTAACATCCATCACGCTCATCACGCTCATTATGCTTATCCACAATCTCGTCATTCTTGCATGCGCCATCACTCACATGCCACTCTTTTACTCCCACCCACAATGCCCATAAATGTCATCCTCCGTGTGATGCGACAATGATGGTTTGGGTACGATTGTAACGATAAATTTTGAATGGATTTTGTATACAGACGCCAGGAAAATCACTATGGACGTCAACTCACCAAAGGACGACCATCCCGAAGTGAGCGAATCGACCAACACCATTTGCTGTCTTCAGTATAAAATTAAAAAGGTCCACCACCTCGTCCGCAGCACAATCAGAGAGGAATTGATATATTTGCAACAAATCGGCTACATATACAAGAACGTTCTCCCAATAATTATTAATATATCAGGCGCGCATGACGTTCCCTTGTCAATCATTCACCGCCGTCTTTCCTCCAAAGGAAATCAAACAGATGTGATCATCGCCCTAATGGGTGACACGTGCCATGGTTGCCTGCATGGACCCTAATTACGTTCAGAAAGATATAAACAAAAAAAAGACATGTGAGATTGGATGGCTAGGTCACGGGATCCCATCTCCAAACAAAAAGAGACTCTTACTGAACAGGCGATCTGCCACGCCACCTTCGTCGGGCTTTTGCTGCTGCTGCTGCTGCTGCTGCTGCTGCTGCTGTGCGACGGTGACCGGAGTGCCGATATTTGTGGGCAAGGTAGTCTCTAACTCCACACGGCGGCCTTTATCGCCGTGGTCGCGCTTATGCTGGTATTGTAGGGCTTGGGTGAAGCGAATGGCTAGTAATGGCGATAGAAGAAAGAGGCTGCTGCGTTAGGTCGTGATAGGATAGAGAGGGAATAATAATAATAATGACAAATAAAATTAACACTGACTATCCATTTCGACGATTTCTTATTCAAAATTGAGGTCGTTGACAAAGGGGAAATCTCGCGGCAGGAGTATTGAAGGTTCGAGTGTGGGGTGGGTAACGGCTGGTACTTTCAATGGTGTATTTGATAGTTGGTGAGGAAATACAAGACTCGAGCGAGGATTTGTCGTTTGTTATATATCTACGTCTCTGCCGATGTGGTGGGCGGTAGTGCCGAAGAAGTAAAAGGCCATATGTATATAGGTAAATTTGTATTAGTTAAAGTGTGTCGCAGCAGAGGGGGGGGAGGTCAAGTGTTGTATAGATAAGAGCAGCTGGTATGGGCAGGTGTGAGGAGTGAGGTGGGTGGGTTGAGGATGCAGAAGTAAATAAGGTAGGATGAATGTCACGAGAAAAATGTTACCTCTGGTGGCTTAAGTATGACTCAAATACGTGGTCACCTCAAACGCGAAATACACTTTGACCATCCAGAGGAGCAAGATCAGTCGGTCGCCAAAATCCTCGACCCAACACCACCGCGTTTCTGACAGCCCACTTTCCGCACATCGCACACTACTCTAGTTACGAGTCCGCCATGTACCAACTTGAAAATCCGCTTGCCCACCGTCACCTTTGGCCGGCCGTCGCAACCATGGACTCTGATGCTCTCCGTTACTATCTGATCAGCCCGCTGAGCTTCCGGCCCTATTCAAATCTCCCAGACTTCACCGCTCGCCTCCACGAAGCCATGGTCAAACCATCCCCCAACACATCTGCCGATCAACAATATCCTCCAGGCCGCGCTCTCCTCAGCGAGAATACATACGCTCAACAACGTTCCTCTCGCTCACCTCGAAGAACTGCGGAGGCTGGTGCCCGTCGTCGCGGCCAACGATTTTTTTTTTGTCAAGGCTATCTTGCGTAAGTTGTCGCCTCACATTGATACATGCGTTCCAAGGAGTCACCAAAATAATGCGGCTTTGATGAATGCGGCCAGAGGTTCGCTGGAGTAGGAGAGGTTTTTGAAGCGCGTGTTGGTGTTTGTAGACTCGTTGGATCAAACGTATTTGGATACAAGATGAACGCATTATATACTTGGAAGGGTGGGACGAGGAAACGTTTTTTAGGTAAGCATTTGCGTGATGCGATTCATGCATGATGTTTGTTGGACGCGAAAAGCCAAGCATTGGGTCTTTGGTCATTCCATTATGTAATGTTTCTATACTCCTTCCTCACTCATCATTCCATAACCAGATACATCCGCATCCCCAAACGCGATTCTCAATACTCGGCCACCTATTTGACCCCAAACCTTTCCGAATCCGGAATTGGCTCTTATAACCGACAATGGGGCCACCCCCCTTCCTCCATCCGGTGACCCCGGCCGACAACGCGATCCTCGTCACCGAATTTCTAATGCATTACTTCCTCAAATATCGCTCCTATGACGCCTTTACAGACCTCCTCGATTTGGATGGATACCTCAAACCGCTCTTTGCTCGTACCATGATTGCGTCCCGTATCGGCGACGCTGCCGATTGGTACCCCTTGCTGGCCTCGGACGCCGGTGCCAAGATCCAGACCTTGAGCACGGACATGGAACTCTCGTTTGCGCCGCAAACGGCCCGCGCGAGCCTGCGATTCCTCCCGCAGGATCCCGACTACGGCTCAAACATTAGGACGCTGACGACTCGCGAGTTCCGCATCGACACCCAGGCGTACTACAGGCACGCGCGGGCGGAGTTCGACGACGCCATCGATTTGGATGGATTGACTCCCGCGAAGGAGAGGGTGGTCGAGTATCGCAATAGGCCGGGGGTGGAGAGGCATGAAGAGGAATTCGAGTTTGGGGAGGTGGTGGGTGCAGCGACGGATGCGTTAGTAAAAGTCGAGGGGGAGGGATATCAAAGTTTGACAGGACGAGGTGTATGGGTGGTGGATTTTGTTGGCGGAAGACAGAGTTGTCGGGCGGTTATTCGGAAGGTGAGTCTCTCCGAATGGACGGATTTGGTTTGATTCTCGAGTTTGAACGCATTGATGTTTTCTTGCTCTCTCTCTCTCTCGTGATGAGGAAATTGAATCCAAAGTTGTTGTCACAAATGTCATCCGTCCACGGTTAACATTTACCATCTGATATCATAAGGTACTCTTCGGTATTTGGTAAAAGACACTGTCGCCGGTCATCTTTTTACAATCTTTGACGAAGAGCATCGCCACGTAACGCAGGACTGCTCAATCTGGATCAGAGGCAAGGAGTATTTGGTACATGTGCATATGAACATTCGTACACATTTATTCCACCACACAAAAGTCTTCCTCAGCGTTTATCCTCTTTCATGCACATACAGCCTGACGGATCAGGCGACGTCTTGGTCCCTTATTCGACGACCCAGAACACCAGCGAGGTCATATTACTAACGCATGCTGGATTCACGGCGTTGCGGCATTTCTATTAAAGAATGAGACATACAAATTTGGTGCCGGTTTTTATGTAAATCCCGAGGCGGTAGTAAAGGATCATACTGCGCAGGTGAGCAGAATGGGATTGGATTGGAGATGGGCAGATAGTTGAGTGCCATTTTATGCAAAATTTGTGAAATATAAGGTGCACGCACACCTGTGGGCTGTTAAACCTCTTCACGCCGCAAAGACTTCACCATTTTCGGGAGACCTTTTTTTAATCTATTTTGTTTTATTCTCATTTTTTGCAAAAGTATTCTTCAGGTCATTGTTCGCCCTTATTTGACCATCAACAACCAACCTGCCCCAATCGCGATCCTGGAGCCAGCATCGTTGCAGCTCGTAATCGTGGTTACAGATGTTGATAAAGTGAGTTGGTGAACGATTTCACCATCAACGAGGGAGAATGCGGAGTGGCCGCGCACCCCAATGGAATCGTTCACGTGATCCTAACCTAATAATTTCATCGCTATCATAATTATTTGCCTCACAAACCTATTACTCGTAGTGATGTCGCTCGCTCCATTTTACTCTCAAAGCACGTGTTCGTTTGACAACAACCGTGAGCAAGACCTTTCCTTTTCCCATCAGACTTCAACCCATCGATAACGAAGTGTTCTCGTCTTATTTGAGGAAGGATAATGCAGGATATCTTTGGGGCGGGACGGTATGTTATTTAGGCGAGGGCGGTGCAAGTGATGTAGAATGATATCGCAGTATCGTGCGTAGTGAACAACTGCATCTAAAATATCGATATAATTAGGTGAACCCCGTCCAAACATTGCTGTCCCACTTCCCCTCATGCAGAAAACCCATCGTCGTCACTGTTCCGACATAAATGGAATAATCCGTCTGGGCTCGCTTGAAGGCATTGCCAGCATTTCGACACCTCAGACTTCATGGAAGATCGATGGTGACGATGAGGGAAGCACCGATACCCCGAGCGTGGTTCAGGAGTATGCCAACACAGATATTCGTATCTCCTTGAGCGGGCAAGATTGCTGATAACTGGGACATAGTTTGGTTGAAACGGGATGGATACATGGATACTGTATTGACGAATCAAACTGCCAAACTTACTTTCCTTGACCACGAAGTCGCCATCTTGGGGGGGACGTGATCCAGGCAACTACACTCTATACGTCGACACGACTTACAGGGTTAAAATTATAAAACTGCGCATTCGTGCGATTGGCCCTTCAACCCGCCGCCGCCGCCGCCACCGCCACCACCATCACCACCACCACCGCCTCTTCCCCTTGGTCAAACTACCGTCTTGGTCACAGCCGATATCTCGAATCTACAGCCTCCAAAACCTCCCGCCCTCTTGGCATCTCCTCGGTAACAGTTGCACCCTTCGAGAACGATCACATTATCACCGTCCGTCTGAAAAAAACCATTCTTCGACTGGGACGGTCCTACTCGCAACTGTATCGCGCACTGTTCCATTAGATGTCTACCGACTCGATAGCATGTTTGGACGGAGTGAGGACGGGTCCTTTGCGGAACCTGGCGGACAAGTAGTCGATGTAGCGGATCAGGAAAGAAATTCTTGGATGAGAGGATGTTGAGCGAAGAGTATCAGTACATTTTGAAGAGGGCGAGGGAGGGAAGATGACGGGAAACCTATTTAAGAAGCCAACATTGCTAGCCATGCCATACGTGAGTTTGATCTTTTCCTCCCATCTTGATACGGATCGTGGGTTATGTCGGCGTCGATCGTCACTAGTGCATCATTGATTTACTGTCGCAAGCGTCTGACCATTTTCGTGCATTTCTTACTCTTAAGAAACGCGCCGATACCTCTGTGTCAACCCATGTCTCTAAAGAGGGTACTTTTTTCGGAAGCATGGCTAGTATCTAGCCCTTGTTACTGGAATTGTTGAAACTCAATGCGATATTGTAACTTTAACAAGTGATTGGCCTGCCGGCGATAGGGTACCGAGGTGGGGTGAGTAGTAGAACACATGCAAATTAATGTTGGTTTTGTTACAGAGTATTCAATCCTTCTCTTGTTTTCCGGCATCGGGTTGTCTCGAATATTTTTATCTTGCCTCTAACAATTTAAAAATATTCACAAATTGTTGCCCAAACATGATCGATACCCTGTGCTATTGCCACGACCCAGATTTTCTCGAAGGTGTCACTAGTGTCATGGTCAATCTCTGCCCAGACGTTCATGGCATCATCACTTTCCGTCGTTCGCAACTTGGCGAGGGCAATCTCTTGCAACTCGTCGTGCTCGCGGATGGCTAGCATATACCGCGTCGGCTTCTGTTCCCCTCGTCAACATCCGACCTGCAACTGCGCGACATCCGTTATATTTTCTTCCTAGCCCCGCGGATGTCCTTTTCAGGAAACAATTCAGCCCCGGAAGTTGAGATTGTCGGATCCCTACGAAAACTCTATGTATGTATGACTACATTCATGGAAAGAACATTTTCGACGGAGGACAGGAAATTGCTAAGCGATTTCGAATTTTTAACGAGGTGGCATGGACTCTCTACTGAAGAAAGCTAAGGCTGTACGATCGATGGGCATGCCACGAGTTGAACTTCCGATTGTTTAAACGAGATTGCGATTTCTTCGAGTGGGTTGTAAGGCCATTCATTCAGGTAAATTTAATAAGCGCGGATCTGCGTGATTTTGAGATTGTTGTATTCGAGATTCCCTTCCGACCTCAGATATGTTGTTGTCTCAGAACAAAATTGTGAAGACCTTGGACAACCATCTACTTGGTATGTCCCTGGGCACCTATGTCTCAAGTCTTCAACGCTTCAATCAACTTAACGTCGCCAAGCAGTGCCTGCTGGTGACGAAGATTGGTGGTGCCACGCAGGCGGAATTTAGTCTGGAGATCGAAGAGCAGGCCTTTTGACAGTGAGCTATTCGAACAATCGTTTCGTATTGTGTTGGCTGGAGGCTCTTTGGATAGCAATAAGAGGTGAGTTATCACAATTTTCCATTACTCCCCCTCCTCTCTCTCTCTTTTATAGCTCGAGAAAATGGCATGTTTACAAATCGAGTGAACCCCCAATACATTAAGGGCTGTTGTGCTTCTCTGCAGATTTCCACTATGTTCTATTCGCCTGAGCACCTGATTCATCCCACTTAAACATCCCCCATCACGCAGCCAGCGTTTGCTTCAAGTCGCACAAGTATCCACCTTACGTAACGACGGAATAGGTGGATTCGAAGGTTGTAAGGGGTGTGGAATATGTCGGTGGTGTTGTAGGCAAAATCTGTCGGTAGTGGTCTATGGAGCCGTATTCGGAATCGAAGCGCGGGCAATGGCAAGAGAAGTAATACGCTAGATGATGTGGTTTATCACGACAAGAATGAGATTTTCATAACGGAGGAAGACGAGAAACGCATTGGTAGCAAGGAACTCGAGCTTAGGAATCGCGCAATGCTCAGGAGACAGGCTTTGTATCAGAACCAACTCCCGACAGAGGAGTTGGCGGAAACTCATTATATGAATATGGGGGTGCCGGATTTTAGCCCAGAGCTTATAACGGCGAATACATTTTGGGTGGATTATGCCAAGTGGACTGGTGAAGGTATTGGGCCATTCCTGTCGCAGGTAAGTTGATGGGCGACAACGACTAGGGAATGAGAATGACGAAGTCCGTTGTTGCGTCTGGCGAAGTCACCAGATTCCGAATTAATCTGCTTATCCAGAATTTCATTTACGCAACAAAAAAACTTTGCAAAGTGATATTTGTCCTGGCTATTGTCGATCTGCCGCTCGGCGAGCCTGCGAAGCCTGAAATGTCCGATCCCTTTACGCCGCGATCACATTTAAAGGTGCCTAAAACTTCAATTCTGACTTCTGCACCTCTTATTATCTCTGATCTCTTTCATCGATCGTTTCACCCATTATCGACATGTAGCAAACCCCACCAAATGCCTCAAGCACATTGGTGCTTGTGGTTCGCCGATGCCGATCACACAGGGTACGGTGGTGATAACTAACCAATGCGCAAGTATATTGACCCAACCGATTTCAACCCCTTCGTGTACGGATGTCATTATCTTGACCCGTAAGTTGAATGGTTAAAATTTTGGTATTGCAACTAGGCCTCACTGCACAGCTAATCGTGTATCTTATGCTTCAACCTTCAGATACCTCGTCTTCACGCCAGAGAGTCGAACTGTTTGTACAAGTTCCCGCCGGTGCAATTCCTATCAAGGGACGGTACACTGTAACCCAACTGGTCGACCTGTCACCATTCTCGATCTGGCAAAGTAAGCAGCCGCGTATGTTCCTAGAAAGAAAGCTGCTCGTTGCGATCATATGAAAGCGGGAGTTTATTCTTTGATGATGCACGCACACATCACAGGCGAATATCTCTTCTATTTCCCCGAGACGGGATCGTACCCTCATCTCTCTGCTTACGTTTCGAAATCCGGTGAGCTCCTTGCGCGTTCCTCCCCGACCACCATAGTCGTAACCAACAAATACAACCCTATTGACCGAACTTCGTGGGCAACCATTGTATCTCGCGGGTCAACGCGAGATGTTCTCGACCAAGAACCTAAGTGACCTACAACTGGATCTGGATCTGATCGCATGGCGCGCCAAGGACTGCGATTTCTGCATCGAAGCAACGAGGAGGCGACGTAAATTTTCCTATACATTATGGTCATACGGCATTGTTCACATGTTGCCTAGACTTGTGAAGGAGTACCTCGAATAGCAATTATGGTACACGGGCGGAGTGGGCTATTTGCTGAGGTCGCCTTGCAGGATGTCAATGCGGATGACAGGTGTTGCACCACTAGTGGTAGATTGCTTGTCTCCGGATCCGGTGGTGGAATAGGTTCGGATGTGATATTATATTTTACCTAGGCATATTTCTTCCTTCACCGCGTAGAAACGGTCATCATGTAAGGAAGTCTTGCTTATGGACTCAATGACTTCAAAATCATTCACAAGTTCGCCTTCTTCCGAACCGTCTAGTTTGATTTGTGAATAGAACATTTCGGAATGAAGTGTAAATAGGTAAATAGGTGACTGAAATAAAAATTTACAACTAACAAAATGGCCAAATCTACCATCTGAGGTCTCGCTCTGTCGGTCGGTCGAACCGTGTAGTGTCAGACTTCCTTAACTTCATCAAAGTATCCATAGGTGTTCCAACGGGACTCCATGGGCTTATGTGACGTGCGTGGGTCCGTGGGTTCTGTGAGCTCCGTGACGTGACGCGTTCGTTCCGCGGGTCGAGTAGCAAACAGGGTGATGTCACCATAAAAATACCGCCACACTGTAATTGTGGCACTTGTCTATGTGGACTACATTATTCCTTTTCCTGAATAAAAAATCGTACAGTCACAGCCCGTGCGATCCCATTCGTTGATATCATAAGATATAAACTGAGAGCCAAGCAAAATCATGCAAAGCAACGAGTAAAGCGAAGGTTATGACTTGTGATGGGAGACAGATGGGGTTCGCTTTGCTCATCAGTAGAAGAAACCGTCGTTTTTGGTAAAATATGAACTAATTATCCAAAACATGATATGAAGAAATGAAAAAACAAAAAAAAACAAAAAACAA
>RBNI01004378.1:0-14169 GCA_003990745.1 Jimgerdemannia flammicorona | reverse complement strand
AAAAAAAGTAAATTGCACTAGCTCAAAAGATACGCTTACCGGGCAATGTGGGCGAAATTCATGTTGAATCGGTCATTCCATATACACACGGAGCTCAAGTCCCCACACACAAGGACTGAAAAACTAAATCCGAACGTGAGGAGGAAAGATGATGGGATCTGGTGTGACGCGATCGTGTGTCCATTGTCGGAAATGACCCGGCTCAGCACCACTACCAGCCCGGAATGACTTCTTTTTTTGGTGTATTGCCCGCGTTTTGATTCTCGATTCGGCCAGTCGAAAACATGACACGTCGTAAACAAATAATATTGCGCTGTTTGATAAGCCACGGCGCCGATTCAACAGTTTACTCAATACTCTTGGCGAGCGGATGGGCTTTACTATTGGCCAGCTTTCCTTAAACCATACCACCATTTCCACCATTTCCAAAGACGTCAATTGCGAAATTACAGCACGGTGAGACCTCTGAGAACCAGCAAACCGGATGCTAACATTATTGTGTATATACACATAATAACTAACAGTGTTGTTTGCTGATCATGGATATGTACCCACGTTGCAGGTGCCCTTTGTTATCACTGATATTGATGTCGCGTTTGACAGGTATTATTGGTTGTGTTGTGTGATGATTGATGACGTAAGGGGTGTAATGAAATCGTCATATCATTCTAACACCGACAACTATCTGGGCAACCACACGCCAGGTGATTGGTCAAATCGGACAAATTTCAAATTTCAAAAACGGGCTTCATATCAGTAAGTCCATGTGGCGCCCATGGCGTGGTAACCGTGACGACCCTTTGTTGACCTCTCTGATTGTTTACATTGTAATATATGCATCGCAAACAGGGGATGGCAACGAACCCCTATTTTTCAGCGAAGCCCAACAGAACTCAGGGAGCAAACAAAAGAAATGAACCGGTCCCTTTGGTTTCAGTTTGTGGACGGTGGATGAAGATGTGGGGACTCAAGTATTCTCGATTATCATTGCCGAACTGTGGGCGCTGTTTGTAATTGTGAATAGTGAAAAAAAGACGTAAAGTTGAGTACCAATTGAAAGGCAGGAACTTGTTTTGGCTCAAACTTACTTCACGATCCCTTAAATCGATAGGTAAAAAGGAGATTTATTGGTTGTATGTGACGCGGAAGTAGGGGAATTTTGTCTTGCTAGTGGTTTTCGTTCTCCTGAACTGGAAACGACGCTAACTGAAAACGAGTTCATTTAAGTCCGAGTGGTTTTTCGTTGGATAGGAGGAAGTCAATACACTTACCAAGTTGTTTCTATCCACCGTATATTTTCCTTTTTCTGCGACTTGTTTCTTTTCCGGATTGTTATTACAAATGCCATGTCGAATGACATACTATCCGAAATTCAACCTTCTTTTTCCGGCCCATTTTTATTTTTCACGTTTTCTACCGAACCTCGGATGATATCAAGTCACGATCCCAACATTGTCCATTAGCACCTATTGGTGCCATCCATCAAGGCCATGCTCCGATTCCCTGGTTCAAGAATAATTCACTCATCTTCTGATCAGCCAGGCAGTGGTGGAATGGTCCGTGACGTTTTGCATCTTAATCATGTTTGTACCTTTTCGGGGAAACTTCCGTCATGACAGGATATCGGGCCGTTTTGGCATGCCGTACGAGATTCGTTCATGATTGAAAAGAAATGCGATGAACGCGAACAATTCCATGTATTCGAATGAAAATTTCCTTTTTTGCCCCCTCTCCGGCCCGGCCGGCCGCGTTATTGTGGACACCTGGCAACCAAATCAATCGCTGATTTGAATTACGGGGGAGGTGTGGTTAAGGCGGGACGCCCTACGGGGCAACAGACGATTTTGTTTGTGTAAACGAGCCATTGTCGTGTCATGCCCTTGCACGGATCATTAGCCTGTGCATTAGGTGATTCTTAATATTATTATTACTACTTAATTGGAAATGTGATCGCAGTTTTAATTTTTGTACATCCTTGGTATACATTCATTTTTCAAGTGACCTGTTGCATGCAAAGTTTGTTTTCCTTGATTCCAGACTAAGCTCAGATTGTCTATGGTTTATACATTAGTATCTTACGCATTAGTTACTGTTTAGGGTTTGGCGAGTTTTGTTTTTTTAGATAACGTAAGCGTAGAGAGTAATTTGCTGTTTCGTCAACACGGCGACGGATCAGAAAACAAAATGTATATAAAGCGAGATGAGACGCATCAATAGTTTCAATAACCACACAAAAGCGTTGATCGCTTATACTTCGCGTTGATCGCCTACAGTCTTTAAAAATCTAACTAGAAAACGTTACACTCCTTTTTTAAATCCATCCCATCCCATTTCATCCCTCAATCCATCATGAAGTTCACTTCCCTCATCACTTCTTCTGTCCTTTTGATCGCGGCTTTCCTCGCCCAAGACGCCGAAACCAGCCCCATTGAGAAACGCGTACCAAGTTGCTACGACGGCGGCAAGATTACCTTCACCCAGTACTGGATCCCCAAAGAAGGCACGAAAGATATGGACAACAACGGCAACCCCTTGACGCTTACGGGCCCAAAAACCGAGGCGCTGAAGACGGGTAATGGCGATCTCATCGCGGATGTCGACAAGAACACCTACGATAAATGCCACATGGAGGGTACCTGCCTCGTCGACGGCGGCAAACTTGTCAACCTCGTAGACTCAAACACCTACGAGGTTGTTTCCGCTAGCCAGTTTCCCTGGGGTCTTGGGAATTGGGACAACGCATTGGAACCTTTCGTTAGCGTGGCATCGAACGATTGGCCGCGCGGTTCCACCGCCGTGGTCAAGGAACTCATCGGTAGAAAACTCCCCAACGGCAAGGTCCACAACGGTTGCGTCCGCGTCGACGACAAAGGCTGGTCCTTTGGTTCGTGCCAGTTCGACTTCTTCGTCCTCGAGTTCGAGTGGTACTCGCAAATGAACCTTCCTGAAAAGGTCACCGCCACGCAACAGGATTGCAGTATCGGAAACTACGTCACCAACGACATGAAGCAGTGGATGGGCCAAGGCGGGACCACAAAAACGACGAAGACAAAGAACCTCGAAACGAGCACGAAAAAGCACACGAAAACGACCACCAAGTCAAAGCACCATGGGTGGAACCATAACGGCGCTGTTCCCACCGACGCCGTCGCCGCCGAGATTACCAACAGCGAATTTACCACCACCACGACCGACGCTCCGGAACGGAACTTCAAGGTTCGCCCCACTCACAAGCCCACCATGACCCACAGCGGCAAATCGCACAGCGGCAAATCGCACAGCGGCAAATCGCACAGCAAGACGCGGAGCCATTCGCCAATCAAAACCAACCACCACTAGATTACCCAGCAGTTTCTCAGTCATTATCGAATTGTTCGCTGGTCGAGCAATGACATAATGTACATCTAGCTTAATAGCCGAGCACAAGTGGCTATCAGGAAAAAGAAAAAAGAAAAAATTGCATTCAAATCACTGTACTGTACATAAATATTGCTCATGCAACGATACCCAGAAAGCGATTAAACATAAAGTTCAGACACGATATGATGTCTTGATGCCCCTGACAATGCGACCTCGTTTGTGAGACTTGGTGAATGCTTTGCTTTCCATATCTTAAGACACGAATCTGCACCCCAGTACAATTGAAGCGCCCACTCAATTTCTCCCTTTTTTTTTTAAAAAAAAAAAAAAAAAAAAAGGGGGGGGGGGGGCAATTTAAAGTATAAAAACCCCCATTTTTGGAGAATAAACAAAAAGCAAAAGCTAAATGAAATGAAATGACGGAACAACCGAAACCGCCAATATCTTTCAATTAATTTGACATTGCTCCAACCAAAGTGTTGCTCGCCCCTGAACGAAATTGTTTCAGCCCTTGTAAAGGAACAAACCGGGTTCAAAGTGCTCCAGGGCATCCGTTTGGGACAGTCCCTGTAACAGCGTGCCACCCCCTGAATATGTGCCACATGAGTAGATCCAGGGATCTTATCCTTCCCATGATAAAAAAAAAAAAAATCTTTCCTCTGGATATAATTATGTCACGACTGCCTAAATGTGAGACCCTCTCTCATAGCCCGTGCCTTGGCCGCTCCGGTTCTGAAACTGCAGAAAGGCGAATATCCCGTGTTATTTTCACACCTGCAACCCTCCATGTTAGGTATAAACCAGTGTACTGAGCTTTGCCGCGAAAACAACAAATAGATTCTTGGAGCGTTGTGTGGATTGGGGCCGACGATCCTCTCATCTCGGAGAAAGCCAGAAAATTCAAGAACTCGATTGTATTTTAGACATGTCATTAGTTATTATATGTGAATTTTCGCGTCAATGGCGGGCTACACTTCACATCAAAATATGACGACGAAAAATAAAACATCTGGCTAGCGCAGTCGACATTTACATTTTGAAAATATATAATTTACGTTTTGTAGCATGCAATCAACAGCAGACTTAACAGCATACACAACCAGGGACACGTTCCTTCATTCTTACAACTACAACCTTTCGGTATTGGATGGATCCCTCATGATTTGGTTCTAGCGCGACCTGCGTACAATGCGGTCCGCCAGTGTCATGGACAACCAGTCTATGACACCCTTCTACTTGGTTCCATTCCTCGACGCGCCATATCATATATTTGAAGGAGAAAGTCGTCTCTCGCCAAAACGCCGCTGATAATTCTCGTAAATCTGTACCTCTCTAAAGCGTGTGAATGCAATATATCATTAAGGACGGGCGCGCAATCAAGAAATCTAACGAATATACGTGTGGAGTACGAACAGGCTGCAAGCCGTTCGAGATAAATGTTCGAAGGGAGCGAGTGACAACCGTCCAAAAAAAAACGCCAAAACCCATTTCTAAACTCGTCACCCTTGTCTCCCCTCTCCCCACAACTCTAAAACCGCCCTTCAATTCACCACTTCCCCAAACATCTCCACTCCCCTCGTCACATCAACTATAATATCGACCTCCTCGACGCCTTTCCCATCTACCACGTTCTCTCCTCTCCTCTCCCTCACAAACTCGCACAATACCCTCGCGGCTACGACTCCGCCATCATGCGCGATCCTCTTCGCTTCATCGCACCTCCCAGGCATCGCGCAGGCTTCAAGTATAGCCTCCTTCCACTCCCCACCCTCGAACTTCTCTCTGGTCAACTCGACACAGCTGCCCTGCGAGCGCATGAGCTCGAGTAGGCCGTACTCCTCGATAAACTGCGGGCGCGGGACGTAAATGAAGGGGCGCGCGTGACCGATGCACTCAGAGCACGTCCCGTACCCAAGCTTGCCTAGCACCACGTCGCACGCGTTGACAAGGTCAGGCACATAAGCGTCACGTGAGGCGCGGTAAAATCGCGGGGGAAGCTCGCCGTAGTCAGGCGCGCCGCAGACGATGCAGATCCAGCCGGGTGGGAGCGGGTCGCCCCACTCCTCGTTGTCAATGATTTGGCCGCCGAAGGTGAGGAGGAGGATCTTATGTGTAGTGTAGATGGCAGTCGGAATGGCGAGGCCGTCGAGGACGGCGGAGCGCGGGGTCACGCTGTGGCGGAACACGAGAGGGATGTCGATGATGAGGCGCGGGAGGAGAGTGGTTGTAGGGATCAGGGAAGTAGTGGTGACTGGAAAGACGGGGAGCAGGGTGTTCGGAGCGGTAATGGGGGTGATGGGGACAAGGGTGGGGGAGGATTCGAAGGAGGGAATGCGAATGGCGCCAGGGAGGCGGATGAGGAGGTCGGCTTTTTTGTAATCGGAGATGATGGTGTGGACAATAGTGTTGATGGTGGGGTCGAGGGCATCGTTTTCACAGAGACCCAAGTAGACCTCGTCGAAAGTGAAGTTGGAGACGATGGCAGCGGGGATACCAACTGCGGAGGCGGCAGCACTGGAAATAATCGCAGGTTGTATGAGCGGGAATGAAAGGTGGCCGCACCCAAAACCCTAGATCACAAAGGGCAACCCGCACTCACCATGGCAAGAACGGTGAGTCGCACAATACGCAATCAGCGCCGACACTCCTAAGCCACACCATCTCCCTCGCAAGCTTCTCCTCGCGATGGCGTAAGAACTCAGTCAGGTTCTCGATGGTCTTCTCGCGGTCGACGGTATACGCGAGTGGCTGGACGACGCCGGCATCAATGAGAGCATGGCGGTAGACGGCGCCGCGGTCGGTGACGCCTCGGAAGATGAACTCGGAGGCGTTAGAGACGACGTAGACCCTGTGGCCGGCAGGAAGACGCAAGATGTCGAAGATGACCTGGCACGCGCGGGTGGCGTGGCCCCACCCTAGGTTGAAGAAGCAGAAACGAAATGAAGGGTTAGTAGGTTAATATTGAAAAAACGGAGGGCTAAGAGGGGACTTGAAATCTCCCCTAGTCAAAGGTTGTAGCAATCCCAACCGTGTACGGGAAAGTCAAAGCAATGTTACTAACCATGACCCGAGACGTAGAAGCAGAAGGTGTAAGAAGTGGTGGCATGGTGGGTATGCAAGGTGTCAGTGTGAATGGGTAAAGTCATTTGGTGTGTGTGTGTTTGCAAAGAAAGAAAGAAAGAAAGGAGGTAATAGCCGAGTTCTCAATTATATATCGAAATGCAAGTCACCGTAGACTTATCCTAATTCGGAACTAACTTTGCTTCCAAACAAACCAACAGACACGTATGACGGCCCCGGCGCCGAAGTGGTCCGCACGGAGTATGCTCGCCCAAAGAGCAAACCTACTAGATATGATTGTCATTTCTTCAGATTTTCTGAGAACAGAATCACCAGTCTTATGTCTTAACACGCTGAGATCTTTAAAAGTTATGTGTGACCCTTTCCTATCATATCGCTCACCCATGACAACCCCCTTCCTACGTTGCATCGATATGCTTCACCAGCGGCGCGGCCAGCTTTATTTTTATCTGGTACGTGAGCTGGTTGTCGCGCTGTATGGAGAGGTGCCAGCTGCTGTTCGAGTGCCTCGAAGGAAGAAAGGTTGTTGGCTTGAAAGAAATAGAAGAAACAGGGGATCGTAACGAAAACGAGAGATGTGGGAGACGGGAGGTTACTCCAATACCATGAATGGGTGGAACAATAAAATGATGTTTACCCAAAGCATCCTCCAGCCTCGCTACCCTCGATATGCTCCAGACGATTGGCGATGTCGATCGTTCGTAATTTTATCTAGATATTGTAATTTTATCTAATAATAACAAAAAATTCAAACTGAAGCATTTCACTCAACTTTAAACGAATCTCCCGCGGGTACACCACGCTCGCTCGTTTGGCTTTCTGTGATGTCTTCGCCGTCGGTTGCTTGCTCAACGGTGTATCGGACATCACACTACTTGCCATAAATTCGAGTCCCACTACCCTGATGGTTTGATCGGCCCGTTTCCGGAGAAGCAGGAATTGTATCACGAGCAGAGCCCTATCCATTCTGCTGACAGGCTTTTAATTCTTTCAGGGGCTCGAGGATAAGGTCGTGTTACCAGCGTAGTCGGAGATCATGGTCGAGGCAATTAAGAAGGGTGTGCCCGTTGCGTATGTCACGTATGAGGGCGAGGTGCAGTATATTAGGAGAACGGTCTAAGGGGAAATGCGGAGGTTTGAGCCCGTAGATAGGAATTGAGGGGATCCCGATTACCAATTTGATGCAAGCGTAGCGTCGAGGCAAATATACTCGCAATTCAGTCCAGTCCAAGTTCTTGTACTTCAGAGCACCGAGCCGAAGGTAGTGCAAGGGGGTATTTTTGCTTTCAAGGCGCTGCTGCTTTATTCAAGTTCTAGTTGCTATTAAGATCAACAGTGGCTTAAGGCCGATAACCGCAACTAAATTATATAATACAATATAACTACCATGCTAAGGTATGCTGAAAACATATATACAAAAAAATTATCAGTATATAAAGATATAGAGTAAACATTTAGTATGATCATTCTAATATAATATGTAGAATTTTTTTTTTTTTTTTTTTTTTAAAAAAAATATATATATATATATAATCATAATTCATATATATAAGTATAGAAAATTATATTGTTTATAAACTTTGAAATTTTTTATATTTTTATAAAAATAGAAAAATGGATATACTTTCTTTTAAGAAGATAAGAAGATATTAAAAAAGATGGCTCATATTATAAATAGTATAAAATAAAGAAGATTAGCTAAAAAAATTATTAATACTCTTTTAACTTTCTTTAATATAATATTATAAATTATAATTACTATTTAACTATCTAAAATTATATTAATAGTAAATATATATATATATATATATATATATATATTATAAGAGAATAGAGATAAATTAAAATTAATTATAAATTATATAATAGATATATTTATTGAAGCTAATATAATAAATATTTTTTAGATTATTAATCTAAGAAAAAGTATTATATTATATTTTTTTTATCTATATAAGAATATTTTCTAAATTTATTTAGTAGATAAATTAAAGTTTAAAAAAATTATATAAAAAATCATTAGTAATATATTTTTATAAAGTTATTTTAATTTTAAAGATTATAAATTTAAAATTTATATCTTTAAATATAAAAGTATATAGATAAAGAAATATAATAAAATAGTATTTTTTATAGTTATATATAACTAAAATTAATCTAGTATAACAGTTAATCTAAATTAGAAAGTATAATCAGAGGATAGATATTTGATTAAGTATAAATTCAAAATACTTGAAAATAGCTTTATATATATATATATAACAGTATATTTTATTTAAGAATAAAATTTTTAGTTAAAGATATAATAGGATCTTATTTATCAAAAATGTGACATATGAGATAGAGGCTCAGTTGGACCTTACTAATATGAGTAATATTTAATTACCTTCTATCTATATTCATTACTACTTATACAATAGAATTATAAAGTTTATCTATGGGTTGTAGGATATAGAAGTAAGGAGGGGGGGAGATATAGTATATATAGCTAATTGTAGAGAAACTCCTTCTACAATATGATATATTCTGTTATATCATAAAAGGAATATAAACCAATATGGTGAGCACCCTCTACCACCTCTCACCAGAATTTCCTATACTATAAGCACTTACTGCTTCTTAGTCCAACTATCAACAACAAATCTCCCAAAGAACCTCTAGAGGAGAACCTTATCTCTCAGACCTTCTGCATCAACAGCACCCACTCTCTGTATCAAGATTCTTAAGCATGCTTGCTATATTGGGAAAAGACTTATAACTAATATGCTACTAAAAACATTACATCTTTAGAGGCGAAGATCAGGCGCGTAAGGTTGCAACCCAACACGAGAACAAACCGAACCAGCCCCCCGCGGAGAAAGACGTGGACCTCTGCAACAACAACAAGGGTCGTGGGATAGGCAAGCAGCAGTCGTCGGATGATGCCGCTAAGCACGCATGTATCACCACCGCGCAAAACGGTTCTCTCAAGACCATCAGCTGAATTGTTGGAATCGTTGCTGCCGACTAGGCGCGAAGAACATATCTCCCCTTTTGAACCTTGCTGTCTGTGTATAGCAAACCAGTGATTTGTATGCGTGTAAGAATACGGAAATAAAGAGTTACCAAGAACCCCAGACCCTCGAAGACCCCTTTTACATAATCCTGTTTGTACAAAAGTTCGTTTGTGATGACCGACCGTTGTGTCTAGGCATTAAGTCAGCATTTTATTACACGTAAAATAACACATGTTTGCTTGTAGTCATGCCAAGCCTGGGATTCGGCGTGATTGAACCTATAAAATTATTAGCGCCAAGATTACGCCATCAATGAAACAGTTTTTTTTTTTGCACGATTCTCCAAATAGAGAACTTTGAACAAAATGTCTAGACGCATTATATACCACCTGTCTGCTGAAGGTCTCCGGGAAATCTCCACTTCACGATGTTCTGCAAAGCGATCGAGTCTTCCGCAGCCCACATCATGGTGTTCGCCGGCTCGAGAAAGATCGACTGTTATCTTTAAATGCGTCCATCGTCGGCTACCTCAAATATTTTTCTTTCTCGACAACGAGCAAGGAGCGATTGTCGAGCCTTTCCTCAACTTTGTCGAAAAGCACTATATAAATCTTATTGACAACAAGTACAACATCTCCGCCTTTGCCGCCAAGCAACGTCCAACGGTTGGTTGTTGGAATGACCATTTACTTTAAAAATGTTGCTCTTCTGGTATGAGGTTGCTGCCTGTCTGTTTGAGTAAGTAATCTGCTAGAATGTTTTGTGATCTTTTTTTTTTTTTTTTTTTTTTTTGTTAAATCAGATGGAAGCTTTACGAATATGTTCAAAAGAGTTGTTAGTAAAGTAGTAAGTAGTAACTATAAAGACTAGTTTCAACTATTGATATGTTTTATTATCTTTATATTATTAATACAGAATTATTAAAATGAATATTTATTATTATATTTATATTTATTATATACAATAGATCTTACATCAGTCTGATCTAAAACTACTTATATTACCTCTAATGTCAAGACTTTATCTCAATTATCTGAAAAGCAATCTGCACTCACATCTGATGACTTGTACAAATAAATATCCTCCTTTTTTTTTTTTATAGAGTCTGTCTCAAAATTCCCAATGAACCTAAATATATACTCGAAAATCACTTTTCTACAACTCAAAACAGGCGACACAAATACATGAGACATGTATATATACACTGGATTGATTAATTAAATCGCTGGATATATATATGGACAATATCTCTAGACATCGCTCAGTCCAAGAGGTCGATCATGCCCTGAATTACCACCGACCCGGTCATAATGCAGATCAGGACGATGGGGCTCATATCCTTGAAGGGGAGCGTGACCAAGGCCCAAAGCACGATAGAGTTGACGATGCGCGAGCCGCAGATTACAACAGAGAGTCGGTCTGAAAGGGGAGAGAGGTGTGGGTATATCAGTCAACCAGCACATCCATTGAGAGCGTTAATGCTTACTTTCGAATGGGGGAACATTTTGAAAGGAGAAAGCGAACACTTACGGTTGAGCTCAGTATGTAGCAGCTTAATAAACGCGTTGAGAGTCATGATGAGCCCGCCGCTGATCAGGAAGGTCTTGAAGACAAAGCTACTGTCTGAGCCCTCGGAGGCCACCTCGGAGTTAAGGATGGCCGTCTCGGTTTGCGTCGTGGTAGCGTTACTGGCGACCGCCGTCGTCGTGTTGGCGATATCCGTAGTTGTGTTGGTGCTCTCGGCAACGTTATTTAAAATACTACTCACAAGTGCGGCGCCGTGACTAGTCGCGCCGGCAGTAGTCCCCCCCGACGAAAGGCTTTGGTCATAGAGGAGAATGGTATCGGTAAGGGCGATGCCAAAGGCAACTTGGCATAGGTGGAGCGGGAAGTGGAGATACATCCAAATCTGGTTGAGATCGGTTTCGGCGAGGATCTAACCGGGGGCGGGGGGGGGGGGGGGGGGGGGCGGTTAGTTTGGCAGTTCGTGGACGAAAAACAGGAGGAAGAACAGCCGAAGATATTTACCTCCTTGGAGAAGTCGTCAAAGTACATGAAGAACAAGCCAAAGATGATGACGACAGCGAGCATGTTGGCGATGCTGGAGAAGTGCACGATGTTACACAAGTATTTAGAAAGATACTCACGAAAGCCGTACAAGTTCAAACGTAGGGTGAAATAACGACATGATTACATACACAACCTGGTGAGCCAAACCAGCCTCGGCGACCATCTTCACAAAACCCCTGGAGTAATGCAACACTTATGTCAGCGAAGAAGCCAAAAAAAAAAAAAAAAGAAAAAATCTGCGTCTCATCCAAAATGGACACACTATCGCGTCATCCTTTCCACTCCACAACTCACATCAGATTCTCGCCAAGCACGATCAGGGTAAGCAGGCCGAATCTCTCAGCTATATGACTGGCTGCAAGCGAGACCCTCTTGGAATCCTTGAGAGCGACGTTGACGATGATCTCGAGTACGATGGATAAATACCAGAGCGAGAGTCGTTTGGCCGTGTTCGAGTCGTTCTTCTCGCCTTCCGGCAGAAGTTTGAGAGACGCGCCCCACAGGATGAGCGCGATGATGTTGACAATAACGTAGCATCCGAGGGCCCCGCGCGATTTCGAGCCGAAAATGGCAGCGGTTGCGAAGACTGGTGCGAACGAGAGGGTGTTATTTTTTTTATTTCATTTCGGTTCAGGGTGAGAAGGATCAAAGTTGGGGTATGAAAGTGAAGAAACTTACCGACAACATATTCGAGGACGAGGATGGCCTTGAGAACTGAAACCCCAGGCAGAAAACATAAGCGGTGAGAAAATCTGACAGCCACAAATCCCATCATCCAAAGAACAGACTTACCCATATAACCGATGATGAAACCAGCCGGAGCGGTAAGGTAATTCGAGCTCGCGCCGGCCATGCCAACTAAAATATGAAGAGGATGCGATGAGAAACGTCTAGGGTGGAATATGAATATGAGGAAGTACCTGGATGGTCTATCCTACTCACCAACCCCGCACATTTCGACGAGCTTGTAGAGATGGTGCACGACGTCATTCGTGTCGAACCTAGTCGTATAACTAAAAGGCAGTGGGATCGAGCAAAGAAATGCATGAGATTCTTTACGGCATGAATAATGAAAAGGAAGGGAGAGGAAGAGAAAAAAAAAAAAAAAAGAAAGAAAAAACTCACAGAGAACTTGCGGTCCACGACCACCAGAGGACGACGAACCACCCGGTGTATTGGCCAAGCGTGCCCAAGCTGACGATGTGATGCGAGTGAGTGAACTCGGACAAACTCGCAATGTAGAACAGATCATAGAACAGCTCGAGCCATGATGCCGACTTCTCCTCGCCAATGTTGTCCGAGAGATCGATGTCTGGCGTACTGTTGGCATCAACCCAAAATGAAAAAGGATGAGGGCGCGTGCAAAAGCGACAATTGGTTTTTAGAAGAAAAAACGCGGAAGAGACGGGGACAAACGTACGCAAAGAATGGCCTCCTCGTAATCATATCCTCCTCCTCCTCCTCCTCAAGTTGCTCCTTGTTGAGCTTCTTGATTTCGATGAACATGTTGGAGCTCAGCTCGAGAATGATGCTGTGGGGACCTTCGAGGTCGACGACCGGGCCCGGGTCGTTAAGGGTCCGGCCGTCCGCGTGGTCGATCAGATCCTTAGCGGCCTTCTCTTCCGCCTCCTTCTTCTCTTTGGCCTCCTTCTCGTTTTCTAGGTGACAAAAATGAGATTTTATTTTTATTTTTTTAATATCTATGGGGGAGAATCTGCAACACCAGTATCAAATGTGATCAACGACGACGAACGTGAACGATACCGTACCGTCTCTAGTGTGGATCTTCATGGCGGATTCGCGGCCGGTTTTGTCAAAGAATTCGACGAGGGTGTCCGAGTCCGTGACATTCGCGAATAATTCCCTTTCTTGGGGGGTCATATGGAGCTGTGTGCGAGGGTGGTGAGGATAATCAAGATATGAGAAGGTATCGTTACGCGGGACCTGGTGGTAAGCGAGTATAGTTCTCAAGTAAGAGATGCGTACCTCGTTCTCAATCTTTTGTCGTTGCTCCGGGGTGAGTGTGAAGCTGTGGCCGTCGGTCAGACGACGAAAATGGATGACTGTGTGGGAAACGATTGCCATCAGAACGAGATGTGTGATCGAGGATGCGGTGCATTTCCGAAATGTGCGAAGGATGTCACAAGATGAAACAACATACTAAAGATGCTTTCCATGGGTATCTCGACCTTCTTCTCGTTTTCTCCGACCTCCAAGGAACTCTCCATGTCCTTATTCACTACCCTCTTGGTCGACTTCTTCTTCTCGTATCTCTCCTTCGCCTCCTCAAACTTCTTTATTCTATCCCTATGGTCCCGCATTTGCTTGAACGGGTTCGCGATCATGTCACCGAAAGTCTCGTGGCCGTGCTCGTACACGGGCTCAGCTTCGGGGTTGGGAACCGAGGCCGTGCGATGCGTCGTTATGACGTGGTGCACCGTACCGTGGTCGTGGAAGCCAGGGCCGCGAACCATGGCGGGAGTTACATGCGCCGAGTGGGGCGACGGCGACTGGGGGGGGCTCGTGTTGGCGGCGCTGCTGCCTCCAAAGCGACGCTGAGAGTTTAGCGCCGTCTTGATGCGTAGTGGCGAGGGCATTGTGCTATTACGAATGGTTTGCGGGTGGATCTGGACGAAGCAGCCTGGCTCGCTTTCTTTTTTTA
>RBNI01004377.1:0-14171 GCA_003990745.1 Jimgerdemannia flammicorona | reverse complement strand
ACATAGAATATATACTCGTAGCTTTGTACTTCCCTTGTCCCTTGGGCTATTCACCAACACTTCCCAATAACATTCCTTCGAGAGCTGCACAGTCATTGGCGTATTGTCCGAATGCCGGCTCGTTTCACGAATACCGTTGCTCCCCAAACTCACATTCGCTCTTGGTCACTCCTCTCAACGGTTCGACTCGTATTCTAGGTTTTGCCCACACATACATCGTATATTCAACTGGGGACGTTTTTGCCAGCCAGATGCCGTTTACGAAAGAAACCCCTTCCCCCCCCCTTGCGAGAGATCGCACACAAAGTGGAAGGGGGTTACAAAAGTATCTCGCAGCAAGAGGACCGATAAGCAACAGTTCGGGTATTGGTCCTTACCCTTTTTACCCTCTTTGCCCTCGGCGCCCCCCTTCTCATTCGCCCACCTCTTATTCGCCTCCCCCGCATTCGCGCCTCATTCGCACATGTCGGCCTCTACATATACTAAAAGGGTCAGGGTGAATACCTAAGTTGCAAGTTGCTCGCAGCGGCCATAGTAAGAATCGCTGTGTACTTGATAATAATAAAATAAAAAAATCAAATAAAAAAAAACATATAGAAAAAAAGCTCCTCGGCCCGCTGGTTTTATAGAGCGCCCAGTCCCTCGCCGTGCCCATATGAACTCGGTCTCTCGACCTTGCTCAGCCCTAAGCGCTATAATGCTATGGGGAAGACGCCAGCTTATAACTACTAGTTTTGACCCCCTCTGCCAGCGCTTATGGAATTGGCCACTGAAATGAAAAATTTTGTGCCAATGTCGCATTTCATTGGCCAATCGCGATTACGTAGACGAAATCCGGCGGATCCGACTCCCTTATCCGAAGTATTATATACAAAGACACCGCATTTAAGCTCAAATAGGTATTATATTATACATTTCTAACCTAGTATAAATCCTCAACAGTTGACCCGCAGCAAGATCAGGTGTAGGGGTGTAGGGAGAATTGTTGGAATTTTTACTAAATTTTGGAGAGAAGCGCGGAAAGGGTGTTTATTGATGTTCAAGTTACACGTCGCAAATTGATGACGTAAACATCAGTAATAAGCCACGAGTTACATATTTCAACCGCGTACAATTGTCCGAAGAACATGGTAAAAGTAAGGATCCATCCTTCTCTATGAATTGCCCCAGGGAGAAAAAGTCCCATCAAGTAACCTCTCATCGGGACAGGCTAACCGACCAGTCTCTTGAGCAAGGCGAACTGGTTGACGATTGTGGTTCAGAGTGGTTATGTGGCGGAATGGACGTGTGTTTATAGTGGAATGATAATGTGACTAAACTAGAACGTAACTCCAACGATTAAGCCTCAAGTCGCGAGATAGATTTCGCAAATTGCTCGTCTATCTCTGTTTCACACAGATAGGTTAAAAGTGTATTGATGTTGATATAATAATTATATTCACAACGTTGTGTCTGCAGAGACTATACAATTCGTGTCCTTGGTAAGCAAGAAGTATGGACAGTATTATCCCCAACATCATCGCTGCTTAGTCGAAAGCAGGCTCTTATTCAGATATGCAGGCACTGAGATACTGACCCATTCACTTCGCTTGTGAGCATCACGCACCTGACCAGTACTGCTAACTGGACTCTCGCCTCATCGCCGGTAAGCACGCCTCGTTCTGTTTCGGGTATCATTTCGACCGCGACCGCACCCCGACATATTCCGTAAGTTTTTCTTTGATTTGGATAGTAGTAGGTGGCTCTAAAGGAACAGAAAAAAAAGAATCCTGTAGTGTACTAGTTTTTTTATGACACAATATTCACGGCCCTTCTTTACGTCAACATTTCTAGTACTTCAATGCTGTGCACGTCCATCTCATTTTCGCAACCTTTTAGTGCTTGCTGTCGAATGGGTTTGTTGGTTTCAATTTGCCGAGGATGGCATGCTGTGGTCGCTCTGGGTAAGCTAATAATCGAATGTTATATTTACTTAGCGAAAGATTCAAAAAAAAAAAAAAAAAAAAAAAAAAAAAAAAAGTGGGGGTCGGGGAGAACATGTTTATTATTAGAACTGTCCTCGACGCGGCTAATTCGACCTTTTTCATCGTTCCCTACCTCCCCCAGTTCATACACATCAGTTCCTTCGTCATTTTTGTCGCCGTGGGTCTCATTGTGGCCCTCCCTTTCAACTACCAAAACCCCGTCATCCTCTGGGTCCGCTGCTTCATCTCCAACACCGTGTACTCCTTATTTACCTTGTGCTTAACACCCTCGATGACCACTGGTCCCTGGGTGACATCTCCTTCGTCATCGTCGGGCAGGTCATCATGTTGGTCTTCTCCACGGCTATTTGCGACAATGCCAAGCACTGTATTGATGATCTGCAAGTATTGAAATTCCATCACGAATTTTCTGTTGGCTCGAAGCAGAATGTATAGGAGGTCAACGAGCTGCTCGTTCCGGAACCAGTACTCCGGGGCATAGGGAGGGATATAGTATGGCGGGTCCTAGCAAAGGTACAGATAGCATTACCAGTATGACGGCGATGGGTATTAAAGAGCGACGGCGTGATGATAGCGGGAGTGAAGGCGTTGTTCTTTACCTGTGGAGAGCTGTAGGTCTATGATTTCCTTTATTTTTCCGGACATCTAGAGTAACATTTTTTCGTTTTGTTATATTGAACATCATACTATCCTTGTGCTGACCCTTCGTTCTTGCGTAGGAGTTGTAGGAATTTATGACACGGCATGGATTCGTTTAAAGTTAGGCGAAACACTCAGTTTAATATTATTGCGATCTCTAGATACGATCGATATTGCACACTTCACGAGACTGGAATATGTTTTGGGTAAACATCATTTATTGTAATTGATGAAACGTTTTTTTTTTTTTTTTTTTTTCGGTTTGTTGGTTTTCTGCGTAGGGGGCCGGGATGGTGGGGCTTCGAACGAAGCGTTGGGTAGGTGTGGTAACATTGTTTCTTGTACAGTGGTGACGATATCATCTTTTCTCCCTTTTTATTATTAAAGAAAAACATCCAATGATATGTTAAAATCGAAATCTCTGCTGAGGTTCCTCAATGTGTGTCAAAACATCCATACAGGTCGGCATCGGTGTTATGTCCCGAGACTTGGCCAACGGGACAATGGAGGACTGACCTTGGTAGAGAGCTTGAAGAAAGACACGGACACGTTCGACGGAGCCGGCATGCACAGACATAACGATCCCGCCCCTTAATGTCTTTCTTTACCAGAGGCCCCAAACACCACTTCCACCACGTCGACCTCAATTCTCGGTCAGCGGCGAATGGGGCGTTTGCCCGAGCCGTGAACTGTTTCGTAGACGGCTGCAACGTCCCAACGGAACTAAGCTCGTTAGCCTGGCTCGAGCGGTTCGATGCAGAGCCTCGAGGCCACAACCGCGCCAAAAAAAGGAACGCGAGATTCCAACGGACCTCCGTATCCACAAGGGGTCGGGCTTCAATCGGCTGTAAAAAGTCGCTGCTTAATTGTGGAATTCACAAGCATTCATTTACATCTCATTCATTTGCATCTCATTCATTTGCGTCTCATTCAAATATTGCATACGAAAAACCGTGTGCATCATCATTTTGAAATTCTGACGTTTATTGTCCAAGGTTCAATCATGATCGGCTTCATCCTGTCTTTTTCACCGCCAAGCCCAACTTTCTCCGGAGCTGTGGATACAACGGTCCGATACCTACAATCCCGGTCTGCCATCCAAATTCTCCGGAACGGCCAAGCGATCCTCGACCTGGTCTTTGACAACTCGTCAGTTTCCCAAACGTGCAATTCGCAATTCATACCTCTGCCCGGATGTGGCCTCACTTTGCGACACCTTCACAATCATCCTCATATCTCCTAACCCCCACGTCGCCGATCTCCTGGTCGTCAGTTCCATCCTCACGACTCTCACACACTCCTCACATGCACGGGTAGCGCCTGTACCCTGCCCCACTCCTGCCAAATCCGCGTGATTAATCAACGCATATTTAGCTCGTCCTGCATGTAGCATCTCGGTTACGTTGACATCTGCACCGGGGCTGGGATGCACTCGTCTATGAAAGATGTGAGCGAGTGGCGACTTAAGGGGTGTCGAATGTGGTTTGTCGGGGAAAGTATTCACATGGATGGAAAATCAGATGTTACGGTGATTTGGTTTATTTTCTCGTTCGGCACATGTCATATAATTAATGCGAACGGTTGCTTATTTGCGTGCCACTTTTTCGCTGTTGTCCTTTTTTATCTATTCACACCCACGTATGCAGCAGAATAGGACACGAGACTAAACGAGTGGCGTCATAGGATGTATACGAGTCGTCACGCACCAGGCCACTCACTCTTCTCTCTACATCCCCACTGCCTTCGAGGACGGAACGAGAAATACTTTCAAAGAATGGCCCTTCATGTCAGATACCCGTCCGTCCGTCCGTTCACACCCTCCTCGGAGCACGTCCGTAAGCTCACGATTCCTCTCGTGGTCATTGGGAGCACACGACCATAGAGGGTGATAATCATTGTTCTTATTCATTTAATCTCTTCCAATGTAGCTGTCAATTGTCTTTTGGGCTATGACCCAAGTTCTCTTCATCCCTTTAAAAATACTGTCACCTTCAGTGCACACCAGTTCTCAAGAACTTTATCCTGACCCAAAACGTTTACTTACAATGCCGATTGGCCAACACTGTATATACTTGAATCGTTTATATATTGGCTCATGTCAGGTGTTTGACACGTGGGGTTTTCGGCTAACCCAAACGGAGAGATTTCATCACGTTTGTCTGACATCAAGCCAAGGGGACAGATGGGCGAAGGATGTATTGGCCTGGATGGATCGGCGTCATTGTAAGAATGTGATGAATAGCATGTTGTCAGCTGCCATGGTCGACAGTCTCCGCGAGCAAGCTTGGATGGGGTGTTGGGGTGTTGCCCTGTTGAAGCGATAAGACGTGTTTCCCAATCTTCACATGCAGGAAAGACGCACGCATGCACCAGCAATTCGGGATAAGGTGACGTCAGAGAGTCCAGTTGCTAATTTTTTCGGCTTCATTGCCCAACGACTTTGTCTTCTCTCTCTGTTGTAAACGCGTAATGTCCTGCTAGCACACTCCTTTGCTTCTCCCTTCTCGAACTCTCTTTAAAAGTGCACCTGCCACCCATCCTGCCATTCTCCTTTTCCACGCGTCCTTTTTCGATCTCGGCTATTGAGCAGACTCTACTTCATACTATCATACTCCTCCCGCTATTGACGACGAAATATTATAAACGATGGCTGACACTATAACCCCTGCAGGTATGATGTGTTTTGTTGTTTCGGACCCTGATTCCACTCCCACAGCTTGGCATCTGCACCAAAAAGCCGTCATACTGACACACCTATTGCACCCCCCCTCTCGCTCTAAAGCACCTTCCCTCCTCGCGACCCTCCCCGGCACGCTCCAATCGCACCCGTATCTTGTCGCGATATTCGGGCTTCTGGCGGTCTACGTGAATTTCACTCGCCGTGGCAACTTTCAATGGAAGGCGTTCTTGTCAGTCTTCTGGGCGTGCATGGGCGGCCTAGTGGGCATCAGTTCGGCGTTCGTACTGTGGCCGCTCGGCATGTCCGCCTCGATTAATTGGGTGGTCGCCCGATTCTTTTTCTACTCTGGCGGCTTTTCCACGGGCATTGAGTTCAGGATCGTTGAGGGCCGCGAGCACCTCGACGTTAACCCGGCCATTTTTATCGCAAACCATCAGTCTAGCTTGGACGTGCTTATGCTCGGCGCCGTGATGCCCAAGAATTGTAGTATCGTCGCAAAGGCGGAGATGAAGTGGTATCCATTGATCGGACAATTCAGTGAGTTTCTAGGGGGATTAGGGGGGAGGCACCAAGGAATGAGGGCTGAGAAGAAACACGCTAGAATGCCTTTGGCGAGTTCAACACTTTCCCGGATTATCGAGTTTCATCCAGCTCAATCTCTCTCGTCTTTTACTTACCTCCAGTGGTGGTGAGTCAGACCATCTTCCTCGACCGCAAGAACCACAACAGTGCTATCAATATCTTCAAGAACGCCGCCGTGAAGGTCAAATCGCAGAAGGTTGGTCTGCCGGCTTACATGCGGCTCATCTTGACAATTTTTCTCATATGATATCAAGTATTCGAGGAAAAAAAATTTCTGTAATCGCGAAACTCAAACTCCTACGTCCCCGCCACATAGATCAGCGCCTTCATCTTCCCCGAGGGCACGCGCGCGCACTCGCAAGAGACGGATCTGCTGCCCTTTAAGAAGGGTGCTTTCCACCTAGCCGTTCAGGCCGGTGTGCCCATTGTCCCCGTCGTCGTCGCCAACTACTCTCACGTGTACGACTCCAAGAAGAAGACGTTCCGCGCCGGCATCGTCCCTATTAAGGGTGGGTATTTGTGTGTGTGTGTGTGTGTGTGTGTGTGTGTGTGTGGTGGTGGTGGTGGTGGTGGTGTTGGGGGGAAGCGCTATAGGAATAAGGGCGTGTAATTATGGGGTAAAAGTAGTGAAGGCGCCAGAGGAGGCAGTGAATCTAATCCACGACCAAGTGCAGAAGCGGTGTTCGCGAGCAGATATGAATTTTGACAGAAAATATCTCTCGTGCTTCCGATCCTGCCGTGACCGCTACTCACATTTCCTTTTCTTCATCTCTCACCAGTCCTCACTCCGATACCCACCACAGGTCTCACCGATAGCCATGAGGATATCGAGGCTCTATTGAACCGGGCACGGGATGCTATGTTGAATGCGTTGAAGGAGATTACTCCCGAGGAGACCAAAGAGTCGAAGAAGGTGATATAGGCAGGCGAACCCGACGCGCGGTTCTTGTAGGACCTCTGTTATGTGATCTTATCATTCATATATTATTGTCCTCCCACTGAAGAATGATGGCCGGGAGGTTGGAGTTTTGGATGTTGAGGCGTGAGGCACGCGATTTTTTGTTTGAGAAGGATTTGGCAACGTGGGCGAGGTGAAAACTGGGTTGGTTTGGAGAGGGTATAGTAAGGTACGCGAGACTGAGGTATAGCTGGTTGTCAGGATACCCACAATTACCGCATGTTTGGATCGATTTCTCATTTAGCCGTTGGCCCTGTCGCCGCAGGGCGTGTTATGTGTAATATTTGCCCATTTACTGTTGATACGTCCTTTTTTTTCTTCTTCATGGTCTTAATTTCGATATACCGTTGTAGTTTTGATTTGCTGTTTGGTATGCGTACTTAGAAGAAAATGTTTTTGGGGTTGTGCAGGTAGTCCCATAAAGAAACGACGTAATGAACTCAGCCGCTATTTATCGCGAAAGTGGACGGTCCCATATGCTTAAGGGATCCTTCACAACCAGGGACCTGATGTATGACGTCACTATAGACGTAACTATAAAAAGCGCTCTAGGCAGTGACGGAAACACTCTTAGACATCTCTGGACCTTCTTAGAATGGGAGGCGCGTTTGGTCACGAGACCAGCTGCGCCTCCCCGCTATTTCTGTTAGCGGAGTTTTGAGCACCCATATAGATTCTTTATTAATATGATCTAAATCATCTGCCAAGCCTGCCTTGCCATGGGTTCATTTATATGCTTCGGTGAATACGTGCTTCTGCATGTCTATTCTAGGTAAATGATCCAACCTTACCATAGATGGCCAACTGATACAATGCTCTCTTGGCAATATAAGTGGCTGGCAGCAAAGAGGGTAATAACATCTGACATCTTTTCGCTCAAATCGACTTTGGGATCTTTTTACACAGCGCTGTGGTTGGTTCGATGCTGATTCCAAGGAGTTTTCACAAGCAGATTTACTATTTAATCGCCTACCAATTTGGATATTGCACAGCTCAAAAGAGAATTTTTTTCGTTTGTGCGACAGTTTCTTTTTGACGGGAAGATCCGCACACGACTCTGATTGGCGAGAACGGTCAAAGTTAAGCTTTCTTTCTCTGAATCCCAGGGAACGCGAATAAATAGGTTCGTGTACTCCTCCCCAGCCTCGCCGTTCGTCCTGAAGGAGAATTGATATCTGCAGGCTGTGCGTCCTCTTATTTCGTGCACCTTCTTTACTCCTAGCCCTCATCCTTACCTCTTTGTCATTTTTCGTACGATCAACTAGCCACAAGCACAACAATGGCCCCCCCAGAAACCCAGACTGTAGAGCCGCAATACAACTTCATCACGAAGGATGAACTGGCCGAGCGCGTCAAGGGTGGCGAGATCCTTGTCATCTACAACGAGAAGGTGTACAATTTAACCAAGTGGATCAACCACCACCCGGGAGGCGTGTTCGCCGTCAGGCAGATGAACGGAAGGGACGCAACGGACGAGATCAACCTCATGCATCCACCCGAGGTTTACACCAAGAGGATCCACAGCTTCTACGAGGGTGAACTCGCACCCGACCAGGGCCTCACCTCCATCACGAAGAAGCAAGCCAAATCCGACGCCGCCGCCAAAGATCTGAAGCCGCAGAATGAGTTCCCCAAGTACGACAACGAGAAGATCCGACGGTCGTTCCAGAAGCTCGAAGCCGAGGTGGAGGCAGCCGGCCTCTTCAAGTGTAACTACTGGAACTACGCCCGCGAATCCTGTCGCTACGTGACGTTCTTCACGCTCGCCATCTACCTCACGGTATGGGGCACGGAGCTGTGGCAGCACATGGCAGGTGCGGTCTTCCTTGCCATGTTCTGGCATCAGATCATGTTTACGGCGCACGATGCCGGGCACAACGGCATCACGCACATCCGCAAGGTGGATGCCCTGATCGGCGCCTTCCTTGGGGACTTCATGGGTGGGCTAAGCATCGGGTGGTGGAAGAAGAGCCACTACGTGCACCACATCGTGCCCAACGACGTGGAGAATGACCCGGACGTCCAGCACCTGCCCTTCTTCGCGCTCTCCACCCGCTTCTTCGACAATATCTACTCGAGCTACTTCGAGCGCATCATGCACTTCAACTCCGCCTCCAAGTGCTTCGTCCGCATCCAGCACATCTCCTACTACATCATCATGCTCTTCGCCCGCTTCAACCTCTACAACCTCAGTTTCCAGTTTCTCTACCTCCATCCGAAGGCCCAGTACCGCAACATTGAGTTCGCCGGCATGGCATTCTTCTTCACCTGGTATCCATTCCTCGTTTCCTTCCTCCCCGACTGGCAGACTCGCCTCGCCTTTGTCTTGGTCTCCAACGGCCTCACCGCCCCGCTCCACATCCAGATCACTCTCTCTCACTTTGGCATGTCTATGGAGGACATGGGGCCTGACGAGCCATTTGTCGTTCGCCAACTCCGTACTACTATGGACGTCGACTGCCCGGAGTGGATGGATTTCATCCACGGCGGCCTGCAGTTCCAGGTTATTCACCATCTGTTTCCGCGTGTTCCCAGGCATAATCTGAGAAAGTGCCAGCCGTATGTGAAGAAGTTCTGCGCTGAACATGGATTCACGTACCATATCTACACCTTCACCAAGGGGAACTGGATCGTGCTCAAGGCACTCAAGGACGTGGCGGATCAAGTCGTGTTCTTCGATAAAGTTGCGCAGTATAACGCTGCGAATATGGCGACGGGCCATTATCATTAACTTATAGTCGCGCCCCCTTATTTTAATTCTCCTCTTTACGCTGAACTTTGTATATTTTATACTTTGATAATGGGTGTGGGCAACGGACTGGTGGCCATATAAAATTAGATACGATACCAAGAATTTCCTATTATAATATTCTTGGCTTTGGAGAGTTTTTGCAACGTTTGATGTCAAATCCTTTTTCCCACATTTTCCCCGCGTCCTTCATAACTCGTGCCTGCTTTTTTTTTTTTTTTTTTTTTTTTTTTTTTTTTTTTTTTTTTCTTTTTTTCTTTTTTTTTCTCTTAGTTCCCCTCATAAGGATACTAGTGTTCCCCTCCTTTTTTTGTGTGTGTGTGTGTATGTATTCGGAGCAACAAAGTTCGGTTTCCACGCAAACTTGATAGTTAGATGCTAATTGTGGCAAGATGGTAAATGTGGGCTGACGCGAGTTGTCTCTGTGACACCGTGCACAAGTACGTCCCCTGACCTCAAAAGCGCAGGATGCATGCATCGTCCATAAATAAGTGGAAGGGCCAAACCGGGCGAGATCTCGGAATATCCTGACGCGTTTCAGCAGACACCAAGGTCGAGACTATGAGGTCATATCCCTCATGACTGCCCAAAATGCACAGCGCGGTGTCACGTGAGCTCACATTCTTACAAACCGCAGAAAGTGGACATCCAACTCTACTTCTCTCTTCTCTTTCCACCATGACCTACCTGAACAACGACGACCCAAACCACGAACCCGCCTACATTCCTCCGCCGCACAATGATCTTGAGGATGGCTTCCTGCGTATCACCATCATCCACCTCGACCGCAACCGGAAGGACCCGCTCTATAAGTTCGACGCCACTGTATGTTCTCCGACGCCTTGCATTCGCTCCTTCTTTTCCACCCAAAAGTATTCGTCTGACCCCTTTCCCGCCCTCCCTAGACCAACCTCCTGCGGTACAAGCGTAGTATTTTCAAGTCTGTAGAGCGGACGTATTCGGAGTTTGAACGGCTCCACAACCACCTGTCCATCGTAGATGAAGAGTGCCTCGTCCCTGCCTTACCGTTGTTCACCACGTCCGCGGCCACGCCCGAGGAGGACGAAAGGAGGGCTCGCGCGAACATGCAGAGATGGTTTGAGCGCATAACCATACACCCGAGGCTGTCTAAGGATGATGAACTGAGAGAGTTCATACAGTCGGATTTCGGGGTGCGTTGATGGGGATGGAAGTGAGTTAGTCGGAGGTGGGGTAGGATAGGGCATGTGCTTTGGGTCCTGAGGAATGATTCGAGCTCACTTTCGCTCACCCTACTCCATTCCACATAGTTCCTCCCGCAAACCAAGCCACGCCCCGCGCGCCGCCCCGTCGGCACGCTCCGCATGCTAACGGCCAACTTGGGTTTGGCCGCGCCCGTAACGGTGAACGACACCGACGAGCAGTTCGTTGAATTCGCCGAGCAGGTGGACGAGGTCACGGATTGCATCGCTGTGGCGGGGAGGGCCGTCGAGAAGGAGGTCAAGGCGAGGAAGGGTGGGTATCTGGGCGGGGTTGATGGCGAGCTGTGGGATGATGGAGAATGGAACGGGGGACGAAGGGATTAGATTGTAGAGGATGTTGGTCAGAGTGGAGGTATATCAACGCAATTCGGTGGTTGGATTGTCGATAAAACCTCCTATTTCGATACCACTATTTCGATCAGGCTCGCCGATTTTAACAAATCCATACACATATACCTCATTCATCCCATTCAGCCTTAGCGACGTCCTACATCGATCTGGCGGCCCGGACGCACTCTCTAGGCACGGTAGAAACGCATCCGGGACTGGCAAAGTGAGTACAACGTTAATCAGATAATTGTCGTGAAGATGGGGAAATGCGTGTCGCTGTATGTTGCATGTTGGGACATTGATCTAACTGGCTCCTATTCCCTGCACCTTGGTTTCGGTTTTGCAGCGCGTTCCGGAAACTCGGTAGGACGCTACAGGCCTTCAGCGAAATGCAAAAGGCGCAGGTAGTAGAGTTGGTTTCTACCCTTTTTTGCCTGTATACCGTTCACGTGATATGGTGACCCTGGAACCCCATCCATCTCTGATATACCCCTCTCTCTCCCCCTAAAAAAAAGGCCGCGACTGAGAGTACGGTCATTGGCGACGTTCTAGGTTACCAGCAGCGGAATATGCGGTGCGTGAAGGAAGCGCTCGAGAACCGACGCGAGGCGCTGCAGGACCTGGAGGAGGCGTCCAGGGACACGGAGGCGAGGTTGCGCTACATGGAGAGGCTCAAGGCCTCGATAGCCATTGTACCGGAGAGGGTTGATGACGCCCTCGAGGATTTGCAGGATGTAAGTATTTGGTGGGGTTTAGGTGGCATGTGGGTGTATAGGGGGGGAATATATGATATACTCGAAAAATTGTATTCGTCAATGTTGTGGTGCCTCGCATCGAGTCACATGTACTCCATTCACCGTACTTTACCAATACGTCCGTCCAATCCCTTCACCCCAGGCCAAAGCCCAAGAGCAAGCGGCGGCGCACCGGTACCACAAGATGACGACCCACCTTCGCACGGACCTAGAGACGTTCGGACAAGACACGGCGACGGATCTTCTAGCGGCGCTACGCGAGTACGCGCGCGAGCAGGCTCGCGCCGAGCTGGCCCAGCTGCGCGAGTGGGAGCGCCTGCGCCCGGACTTCAGTGCCATCACAAGGAGGCAGATGAGCATTCACGTCGGAGAGGTTGCGGCTTTGGATGTGCGAGGGAATGGCACTGCGGCGGAGGCGAAGACGAAGGAAGAGCTCAAGGATTGGCAGTTTGCGAGGAATTTAGGGAGGGCTTAGTTTGAGGTCTTAGTGGGGCGTCTGAGGATCACGCTTGCGGTGGTAGTGGGAGGTGAGGAGGGCCGCGCGCGGTGAGCGGAAAAGTTGTCCATTTTATTCGAATAATGTCCCTAATGCAACAGATATCGTCGATTTTGTACCGGAATACGGATTCTGATTCTCGGAACATGATCTCTTGTAGCGTACATAGTTATTTTTTGAACATAATGCCTACCTCTTAGCATAGTAATACCGTCGCTGTAGGGTTCCCAGAGGAACCGAGACACGTATATGCGCATCGGACACATCGCGGCATCGTGATAAACAATACATTGATAGAGTGATCTTATTTTACCGATTCGGAAAGGCCCTTTAATAAAATATGAATAAGCCTCTTCAGGGGTTGATGGAATAGGGTCGACACGGTGATAAGGGTAGAGGGCGATAATAGTGCTTTAAACCCATTTAGCACCTGTCGCTCATCCGAGCGACCGCTCTTCTATTGGAAGCAGACAAATATGCAAGGGGTGGATGACGTGCGCTCTCAAATTTACATCGTTCAAAAGCTGTATTATTTGCTAAAGTTATGAGATATGTGTAGCGTAGAGTTATTATGGCTAGCATAACAATGTCTAAAGCTCGCCGTATGGATGTAAGTGTTGGTTAAGTTAGCCAGATGTTGATATATATAGGTGTCAAGATTATAAAGCGAGTTACCCCTCGTTGTGGTATAGTGTGATGTTCAATATAACAAAACAAAAAATGTTACTCTAGATGGTCCAACAAAAAAAAAAAGAAATCATGGGCCTACAGCTCTCCACAAGTAAAGAACCAAGCCTTCACTCCTGCTATCATCACGCCGTCGCTCTTTAATACCCATCGCTGCCATACTGGTACTGCTATCCGTACCCTTTGCGGGGACCCGCCATACTAAGTCCTTCCCTATGCCCCGACGTACTAGTTCCCGAGCGAGCAGCTCCTTGACCTTCTATACATTCTGCTTCGAGCCAACAGAAATTCAAGGTGATGAAATGGGTCTTTTTTTTTTTTGTTCCTTTAGAGCCACCTACTACTCTTCGTGCGCATCCAAATCAAAGAAAAACTTACGGAATATGGTCACGGTCGAAACGATACCCGAAACAGAACGAGACGTGCTTACCGGCGATGGTTGATGCTCATAAGCGAAGTGAATGGGTCGAGGATTTCGCTTAGTGAGAGGGTCAGTATCTCAGTGCCTGCATATCTGAATAAGAGCTTGCTTTCGACTAAGCAGCGATGATGTTGGGGATAATACTGTCCAAATATATCCATACTTCTTCCTGAACGTGCCAGACCCGTGCTAGTCCATTTGCCGAACACTCCGAGAACATTAAACTCTTGTTGAAATATAGCGACGCGTAATTCCCTTTCCGCACTTCTCTCCAGTAAATCTAGTAAAAATCCCAACAACTCTCCCTACACCCCTACACCTGATCTTGTTGCGGGTCAACTGTTGAGGATTTCTACTAGGTTAGCGATATATAATATATATCTATTGGAGCTTAGATGCGGTGTCGTTGTCGGATAAAGGAGTCGGATCCGCCAGATTTCGGCTACGCCATCGCCATTGGCCAATGAAGTGCGACCTTGGCACAAAATTTTTCATTTCAGTGGCCAATTCCATAAACGCTGGCAGAGGGGGTCAAAACTAGTAGTTATAAGCTGGCGTCTTCCCCATAGCATTATAGCGCTTAGGGCTGAGCAAGGTCGAGAGACCGAGTTCATATGGGCACGGCGAGGGACTGGGCGCTCTATAAAA
>RBNI01004376.1:0-14174 GCA_003990745.1 Jimgerdemannia flammicorona | reverse complement strand
CAAAGCTGCGATCTTTGCCAAAGAAACAAGTCAAGCAACCAAGCACCTGCCGGTCTTCTACAACCCTTGCCAATTCCGACTAAGAAGTTTGAACAAGTTACAATGGACTTCATTGTGCAACTCCCACGAACCAAAACAGGCTATGATGCTATTGTTGTATTTGTGGACCGTCTCACCAAGATTACAATCGCCGAGCCAACCACAACCAATGCCACTGCTCCAGAAATTGCAAGAATCTTCTTCAAGACTGTCTTCCGCCATTATGGACTTCCCCGAGTAATTATCAGCGTCCACGACCCCAAGTTCACAAGTCACTTCTGGTAAGCTCTCTTCAAGACCCTTGGAATCCAAATTGCTATGTCCACTGCCTTCCATCCTCAAACTGATGGACAGACCGAGCGAATGAACAGAACACTTGAACAAATGCTCAGAAACTATGTGTCTTATGAGCAAGATGATTGGGACCACTATCTGACCTATGCCGAGTTCGCCTACAACAATGCCAACCAATCATCAACTGGCCTTTCCCCATTCCAGCTACTTCACGCTCAAAATCCCGAGACCCCTGCAAGTCTAGTCCAATTCCAGCAATCCAGTCACACTCAAGTCCCCACAGCCCAGAACCTTATCGACAAAATGGATTCCCTTCTCAAGATTGCCACTACAAACCTGCAAAAGGCTCAGCAACATCAAGCTAAGTATGTAGACAAGAAGCGGCGAGATATCATATACAATATTGGTGATATGGTTCTACTCAAAGCCGACAACATCAAGGTTCAATCTCAAGTCAACCGCCAGTCAGCCAAATTCTAGCCCAAGTACCTTGGACCCTTTGAAATCACCGAGCAAGTCTCTACCTGGTCTTACCGTCTCAACTTGCTAACAACCATGCATATACACCCTGTATTCCATGTGTCACAACTCAAGGCCTGGAACCAGTCACCCCCATACCCTGGCCGAATTCCAACACCATCAGCACCAGTCATAGTTGAAGACCACATTGAGTATGAAGTCGAGAAAATCTTAGACAAGCGAGTCTGATACTGTCACACAGAATACCTGGTCAAGTGGATGGGTTACCCTGAGTATGACGCCACTTGGGAACCTGCCGTCAATCTCAAGAACTCTCAAGACCACATCCAAGAGTTTGAGCAAAAAGGAACTCATTGACTGCCTGTGAGGTTCTCCCCTTAGATAGTAGACGACCTACTGTGCTGATCAGGCACATTACGCATCGGGGCTCTCTAAGGGATACAGTATCAGAAACAAGAGATACAGGAGAACCCTATAAATCCTGCAACCAACGAGGTTTGAACCAGTTCTCATCTGATCGAGATGATACTTTGGCCCTCACCTTATACAAGGACGGCCAATCCTTGCCAATGAGTCGATATATTTAATTTGAGGATTCTTTTAGTCTTATTGTTTATTATGTGTAACTTTGAGAATTCAACGAGAATGTTGATTCTTAAGAAGGGGGAGATGTAATATTTTAGCATAGTTTATTTCTTTTCTCTGTCTTTCTTGAATATTCTTTTCTCTGTCTTTCTTAAATATTCTATAACCTTCTGGCACTTTCCGCGTACTTAGAAATCCCCTTCTTGGCACTGAGCATTAACTAGTACTTATTTAGTTAGTCACTGAATGTCCTGGAAACTTGTAGAACTTTATTTGTCATCATTTGTCATCTTTGCCGAGAACTCTCCTCTTGGCATTTTCCTTTGATTTCTCAGATCCTTCCAGATCCTTCTTTCAGATCTTATATAAATATCTCCTTTGTTCTCATGAATAAAGCTTCAGAATATTTTCTCTCAGAAATCCTTCAAGAACACTTGAACCCTTAGTATCTCTTTGAGCTACTTAGGATTACCAGAACTAGTCACTTCTTCATTTAGAAACTAGAACCGTTACACAAAGGGCATAACTAGGAACTCGAAGTGTCCATAGTGGGTTCAGAAGGCTGTCTTGTAGATGTCTTCTTTTATGGCAATTTGCCAGTAACCATTTTGCAGATTGAAAGAGCTCATGAATTGCAGGTTGGTAAGCCTGTCGAATATTTCATCGATTCTGAGTAGTGGGCAACAGTTCTTGATGGTCTGTTCGTTGAGGTCATGGTAATTAATGCACATTCGCAGATCTTCTCCTTTCTTGACAATAAAGAGGACTGGTGCACCATAAGGTGATACACTGGGTCTGATGAATCCTTGTTCTAGGAGTTCATCGATTTTCTTCTTGAGTACATCAATTTCTCTTGGTGACATGTGGTAGATTGACTTGAAGACTGACTTGGCATCTGGAATGGTCTTGATGGTGTGGTCTACTGCTTGTTTAGGAGGTAGGCCTTTCGGAAGCTTCTTTGGAAATATGTCTTGGAATTTCTGGAGTAGTGGTCTGACATGGCTATCAACTTTGGAAAAGTCTTCTTCAGGGTTCTCAGGTTCTCCTTTGGATGGGCAGATGGAGATGGTGAAGAGAGGGTATTTCTTGGCTAATTTCTTGAGTTATAGCTTGTTGATATGAGTGATCTTTGGTCCAGGGTCACTAGAGTTGAGTGGGTCCTTTTCACCTTGCAGCTTGAAGTTGTGGCATCCTTTCTTGATGGTCAGAGAATGGTTTACCCAATCAATCATGGGGTTCTCTTGTTTTAACCATGGGGTTCCAAGAATGATCTTGTTGTCAGGAAGTGGTACAATTTGGAGGATAATATGTACTTGATAGTCACCAATTCGGAAGGGTAGGTTGCGGACTTCTTTGCTAATGACATATGAGGTTCCATCAGCTGTGACAACTGCTTGAGTTTGTTGTACTGGAGAGGTGAAGACCTTGAGTCTGTTGGCTGTTTCTTCATTGATAAAGTTGTCTGAGGCACCACTGTCTATTATAATCTTGACAGGTGCTCAGTTGACAAAAGCTTGGAGTGTAAGCAGTTTGTCAGATCTAATGGTAGTGATTTCGGTTGTAGGAGCTTTCCTTCTGTTGGTTCTTCTTTGAGCCAGTTCATTGACACAAGAGAAGCAATCATCAATTATTCAGGAAGAGTACATTCCAATGCCATGGGGACATTAGCCACTTGGTATATATCCGTCTTTGATTTTCTTATAGAATTGTTCTTCTTTGTTTATGTTAGGTTGGGCTGGGGCTTTGTTTGATGAGCCAAATCCTTTGGATCCTCAGATAGTGGGTAGTAGTTCAGGGACTTCCTTGACTATCAGGTTTGACTTGATTCTTTCGAATAAGATCTGGGTAATGCAGAAGCCTATAGAGATCTTGAAGGGTGTCCAACTGTGGTTTTGGATAAGGACAATGATTTCGCTTATATAATCTTCGTCAATGACTCCTCCTTCTACTGAGAGTCCTTTCAATGCTAGGCTGCTGCAACAGCATATTCTTCCAACATTTCCTTCAGGAATTTGGATGCTGATTCCTGTAAAGACTTGCTTGACTTCTCAGTTGGAAACTGTAGCTTCTTCGGCTGCATACAGGTCATATCCAGCTGCTTTTTGACTTCCTTTAGTTGGGGCCTTGGCAGTTTGTCTTAACTTGACAAAGTCTAGTATTCTGGTGGTCAGATTGTTGAGGTGGTGCAGAGTAGTAACAGTTGCTCATATTGCTGTTTGGGGTTTTCGATTAGGGCAGGCACTGGCCATGTGTCCTGTCTTTTGGCAATAGAAGCATGCTCCACTTCTTCAAAGTTCATTCCTTTCGCCTTCAGTGAGTTTCTTGAAGGTACTCAGCTGGGTGGGTTCATGATTTCTGGGTGTCCATGAGGTGGATGTGGAGGGAGCTTGGGATGCTTCATGCTTGGATTCTTCTTTCTTAGTTTAAGTCTTTTCCTTGTTATTGAATTGTCTTTGGGGCAGAATTGGTCTAGCTGTTAAGATTTGCTTGACCATAGTCTTGATTCTTGCCAGGCACCATTGTTGGTGATCGCAACCAACTGGGCAGCCTTGTTCTCGGATTTTTCTAGTAAGCCATTCAGGCAGGGCATCAAATAAATGGTCTGCTCTTATACCATTTCATGCTTCATCATTGGTAATATATCCTAGGCTAACAGTGTTCAGGAGTGACTCAAGTTTTGTACAGAAGGTTTTGAATTCTTCTTTGCCATGTACATCGAATTTGAGATTGCAGAGTTTTACTCAGGATTCAGTGATCATGATTTCACTGCGGTATTGAGCAATCATGAGTTGTTTGAGTCCAGGGGCTGCAGGATGGGCTCCATATCCTGGGGCATTGTTTGCTGCATTCTGAGCAACTACTGTGGGTCGGGTGTCCTATGTGAGGGGTTTTTCAGGAAGGGTTCACCACTATTCCTCAGCAGGTCCTTGGAAGAATGTAACAACTTGGCAGACATAGGCTGTAGTGGTAGCAAACAGTTGTTCCAGAGTGTGGTCTTGATTGTTTGTCAGAAGGCAGTCAGCAACTCACTCATTGGTCCATTGATTGGCTTCAAAGTTGGTGTCAACTATACTAATAAAGCTTTAGACTTCTTGTGCAGTACCATTGAAGGTAGGTAGGCTCAGATTTTTGGTAGGTCAGGTCTGTTCAGCTAAGGCAGTAATGGTTGCTGCCATTATCACTACCTGGGCTGTAAGGTCTAGAATCTCTTGGTTTGCCATGTTGTTTACTGGAGGCAATTGGACTGCTGGTAGTAGTATTACTGGTACTACTTGAGGTACTGGTGCAGAGTGTGAGAGTGTTCTTTGGGTCTGTGTAAGTTGCTGGAGTAATAGTTGTGGGTCTGGAGTAAGGGCTTGATAGATAGCTATTCATTGCTGTGTAGGTGTATTCTGTCCTGATGGAGGTGCATCTCCTTCTGTAGTGTATCTGGGATTGAATTCACTAAGATACTCCTCCTCCTCTTTGGTTTGGTTCCTGTATAATTGGGTTTGCTCGACATCAAAGTAGACAGAATCAGTTGTATATCTGATTTTGGATGAACTTAATTCAAAGTCAAGTTCTGGTTCAGTATTGGTTTCAGATTCAGGTAGAGCAGTAGCAGGGCCTACTTCTGGTTTGGGGTCAGGTAGTTGATGAAGGGTTTCTCTTGCTTCTTCTTTAAGAATATAGTGGGCCTTGCTGTTCTGGAATCAGTAGTATAATGCAGTCTTGGTCCTGGTATGGTGAAAGTCAGTAGAGTTGAGCCACTTGGCTACAGAGGCTTGGGCTTCGTGAGGAACTAAGGCTAGAAAGACTGCTGATGGTTGTCCTAGGTTGCTTGGATTTGTGGAGCTGACAAAACTCTTATTGAGAAGAGTAAAGAAGACTTCAATAAGACCTTCTTCATCTTGACTTACTGGGTGTAGTGTAAGGATTTCAGTGAATAGAGTTTTGCCTATTTGCTAGTTTAATCGGAGTACTTCTTTCTTTGAGTGAAGTTTGTCCCACTTGTTGCAGGTGTGGAGGTCAAATTGTCCTTGTACATCAGGTTCAATTCTCTTCAGATTGTCAGATGGTTCAGGATAAATTCCAGTTCAGAGGTTGGGCTTTATACCAACTTGTAGAAATTTGCAGAAGGGTTTGTAGTGGGGTGAGAAAGCATCTTGAAGTGGAATTGGATTGTAAACTGCTGCTACCAAGTTGTAAGAGAATTGCTTTTTAGGTAACCATTACATAGTTCTGGAAGGGTTTTCTGGAAGTTCTAGATATTCTAGAAGACCGTTTTCTTATGGTCAAGATCAATTTCATATGAAGTATGTCCTCTACACTTATTGATTTCAAGATCGGGTTGACGTCTCAACCAAAGTCCTTTTTCAGACTAGTTCTGGATGTTCAGGATTTTCCGTATTTCTGAAAGTTTAAGAAACTAAGACCAGCTTAGTTGAATTGGCATATTACTGCAGACAATACCCAATTAGGAATTTTCATAATGGGGTTAGGAGTGGGACCTAATGGGGAGTGGATTTACTTAAGAGTGGTTTATGGGTTATTAAATAGATTTATTCACTATTCATGATATTACTATACTAGGAGTAGTTGTATGAAGGGATATTGTGGAGAAGTGCTCAGAAGTTGTGTTTGGATTGTTCAGGTCTGAGATTCTAAGGTCTGGGGGAGGGGGTATTTATACTAGTGAGGGGCTATCTGGACTATACTAGATATAGATGTAGCACTAAGTGCCTTGCTGAGTCAGAATGCAGTCACATAGTACAAGTATGATCTGATATGTCAAGAGATTGTCTGACTGCTGAGTCAGTTCACAGTCATGTCATACAAGGCTAATCTAACTATACTATGGCTGCTAAGCTATTTATAGGTTTAGACACTGTCTGGGTAGTCTTTGATGACATCACCATCGATGACATCATCTCTAATGAAGTAGTCATCTAGGAAGAGTAGTTCGTGGATTACTTCTCCTTGTTGGCTAAGGTAATAATATATTGGAACTTCATCTCCATCCCACAGGATAGCATCATCTGTCTTGTATGCTGGATAAGGTGTTGGTGGGTGAAGGAGGGGTGTATTGTCTTTGCTTTCATCAGATTCGCTGTCTGTGTACCTTCTATAGGTTACAGTACTATGAGTTACAGAGTTGTAGTAAGCTGGCAGCTATAGTTCATATCACTCGTACTTAGGTGGTGGAGTTGTTGGTTCAGTCTTGAGAGTTGTCTGGAGGTACAGGTTGTATTCTCTAGTCTCTTTATTGTAATTGAAGTAATCGGGGGTGAACACAGGTTGATATTTGTACTAGTGGTCATTGTCCCAATAGGTCTCATAGGTGGTTATGAACTGTTGTAAGTTCATCGGCAAGGTTGGCAGTGTGATCAGGGTTGGCAGAGATCCTTGGCTTGAGATCATATCAGCATCGGAGGGATCATTGTCTTCTGCTTCATCTTCGTCAAAGTGAATTATATCATAGATGTCCTTCATAGTATACCCAACTTGGGGCATTTGCAGGATGTGGTCATTGGGGTGCAGGAAGGTTCTGTCTGTGGTTTCAATATACTTAAGGTACTTGTAGTTGAGTTCTTGTATCATGTCATCGATTTGGCCATAGGACAGAGTAACAATTATTTCACTGGTAGTAACTCGGAGGTGGGGAATAAAGGTACTGTACTTATAAAAGAGTTCTTAGTATTTGCGGGTGATGAGCTTCTGGTGTTGAGACATCTGGGTAATATCTGTATCATGGTGGTGTTCGATCATATCTTCCAGGAAGCAGCCAATCTGGTAGTAGCTTGAGATTTGTCTGATCTGGTGGGCCTCATTAAACATGTTCAGGGCATTCCATTGGGCTTCCATGAAGTAGAGGGGTACTAGGCTATGGATATTCATAAGGGATAGAGGGGGTGTAGCTCGGTTGATAATGGTATTCCAAATATTAGCACAGATGCAGTTGTAGATCTCGGTGGTCATGTTTGTATATTTGGAAGTTGTGGTTGTTATTTGTTTTAGTTCTCTGTTTCGATACATCTCAATGCTCAGTATATGCATTTGGTCCTGATTGGTAAGATTCCATTTATGTGAATCTTGTGTTCCGTAACTTCATATTGACTCAGCTTTGTGCACTGTAACTTTGGTTTGACTCAGCTTCATGATCTTGCAGGTAATTTCCAGATTTGTTCAGAGGTCATGTGTGATTTCAGTGGCTTGTTCAGAGAGTGACATGTGATTCGGTGGCTTGGAGGTTGTGCACTTACATAGTAACTCAGAGATAGTGCTACACTCATAGAAGAGTTCTCGATGTTTGTAGGCAATGAGTTTCTGGTGTTGAGATATCTGAGTAATATTTATATCATAGTAGTGTTTGACTATGTCTTCTAGGAGGTGGCTGATCTGATAGTAGCTTGAGATTTGTCCAATTCAGTAGGCTTCACTAAGTATATTCAGGGCATTCCATCAGGCTTCTACAAAGTAGAGCAGTGCTAGACTATGGATATTCATGAGGAGCAGAGGGGGTGTGGCTCAGTTGACAATAGCATTCCAAATGTCAGTGTAGATGTAGTTGTAGATTTTAGTAATTATGTTTGTATATGTTTAAGAGTTGGAGTTATTTATTTGGTTTGTTTTAGTTCTCTGTTTTGATATATCTCGATGCTTGGTATATATATATTTGGTCCTGATTGGTAAGATTCTGTTTGTATAAATCTTGTGTTCTGTGACTTTATATTAACTCAGCTTTGTACACTATAACTTCTGTTTGACTCAGCTTTGTGATTATGCAGATGATTTTCAGGTTTATTCAGTTGTCACATGTAATTTTGGTGGCTTGATCAGAGGGTGACATGTGATTTCAGTAGCTTGGAGGTTGTATACTTACAACTCTCCCCTTCTTAGCTTTTGATATCCTCATTAGGGCTGTAAGAGGGTTACTTTTTAGGGTAACCGTTACGTAGTTCTGGAAGGGTTTTCTGGAAGTTCTGGATATTCTGGAAGATCGTTTTCTTATAGTCAAGATCAATTTCATATAGAGTACGTCCTCTACACTTATTGATTTCTAGATCAGGTTAACGTCTCAACCAAAGTCCTTTTTTGGACTTATTCTGGATGTTCAGGATTTTCCGTATTTCAGGAAGTTCAAGAAACTAAGACCAGCTTAGTTGAATTGGCATATCGCTGCAGACAATACCCAATTTACAAGATTTCATAATGGGGTTAGGAGTAGGACCTAACGGGGAGCAGATTTACTTAAGAGTGGGTTGTGGGTTATTAAATAGGTTTATTCGCTATTCATGATATTGCTATACTAGGAGTAGTTGTGTAAAGGGATATTGTGGAGAAGTACTCAGGAGTTGTGTTCGGATTGTTCAGTCTGAGATTCTGAGGTCTGGGGGAGGGGGTATTTATACTAGTGAGGGGCTATCTAGACTATGCTAGATATGGATGTAGCACTAAGTGCTTTGCTGAGTCAGAATGCAGTCATGTAGTACAAGTGTGATCTGACATGTCAAGAGATCGTCTGACTGCTGAGTCAGTTCACAGTCACGTCATACAAGGCTAATCTAACTATACTATGACTGCTAAGCTATTTATAGGTTTTAGGTACTGTCTGGATAGTCTTTGATGACATCACCATTGATGACATCATCACTGGCAAAGTCTGAGCAGTTTTCTGACTTCTGACATCATTAGTTTCAAGGTATCGTTACTTCTATCTCTTGCAAGATTAAGGCTGTCCTTGGTGGCAGTAGTTGTACAAGGATAATAGGTCTTGGTTCTCTTTTTTTTTGGTCTGCTGGCATATTTGTGAGGACTGGCCATTCTCATCTAGGGCGAGGGCTCCCAATGTCGTGGCTGGGGGTTCGAACCTCTCAGAAATGATATTTTCTGTAATCCGAGGCAATTTCTAGTAGTAATATCTGTCACGTGGATGGCTTGAGATTGGTTTCGACGATGTCGGCTTTCTTGAGTTCAGATGAAGTGTCTGTCACTCTCCAACGGAGGTGACACAGATAGAGCGAATGGAGTTGTTCAAATGCATTTTGCTTCCACTAAGTAATGAGGTCTTGTATAGTCACGGTGTATCTTGGTCTTGAGTTGATAAGTGCAGTTCGTGAACCTTTTGGTAGATGAGATAGGGTTCTTCTTGTCTCACTTTGAGTTTGGTACTTTCAGTTTTCTTTTGTAATAGTACAGTATACTAAACTAGTTATAGCGGTTCAGAGTCAGTCTTATAGTTGTAGTACTTCTTCTAGTATTCTTATATCTTGGCGGTGGGTTCTTGTGCTTGCTGGCATATTTCGTGTAACCAGATGATCTCTTGTTTTGTAGTCTCGCATGTGGTTTCCAAATTAGTTTTGAGGATGCCATGCAATTTTGGTGGCTTAGAGGTTGTGCACTTACAACTCTCCCCTTCTTAGCTTTCGACATCCTCATCGGGGCCTTCTAATTTTGTTCTAGTATTGTTATACCGTTTGGGAGGTCAAAAGTCTGGTAAAGTCCATTTTTTCAGAAAGTGGCATGCTTGTAGTACAGTTGCCTAACGTATTGGATTCACACGTTAAAGAGTCGTGTGTTCAATGCCATGCACCAGAAGTGATTCTGACGTCATTCACTACTGGAGAATTTCCTCTAAGGAATCTTCTTAAATGTCTATGCCTCGTTTCCCACCAGTGGTATGGGGAGAATAGGCTTGCTTTCAGTTTTGCTATTTTTCAGAGAGTCAGTATTCTTTTGTTCTGTTTTGCTGAGTTCTTGATTAGATTCATGATAATTATAATATTCGGGAGGGTAATATATGTTATGTACTGATAGGTGCAGGAGTATTTGGCATTCAGTTGTTCAAGGAATCGTATTCCTGAACTAAGTCGGTAGCATTCTGGAGATTGGTCTTGGGTTCCCATGTTGCATCATGGATCAGATAACCTTTCCATTTAATGAGATACTCAAGGTGGTTCTTGTGGCTACGTTTGTTGAGGATTTGTTCAACTTCGTATTCCTCTTGGTCATTAATAATGACAGGTGCAGGTGGTTTTGTAGTTCGGTTTGGGAATAGTTTATCATCATTGTCATTATATCACTTGAGACATTGGACATTGAAGACTGGGTGAATCTTAATGGTGTCTGGTAGCGCCAATTTGTAGAAGGTCGAAGAGACTTGTAAGATGACTTCAAATGGTCCAATGAACTTGCTGTTTAGTTTTGTAGATGGTCTGTGCTTGAGGTTGTCAACTCGGTATCCTCGGATGTCTAATAGAACTTTTTCTCCAATATCAAAGGTTTCTTCTCGGTGATGCTGATTGACATACTGTGACTGTTGTTCTTGAGCTCATGATAAATTCTCAATTGCGATCTGACTTAAATTATGCATTTGGAGTAAGAATTCTTCAATAGCTTCAACTGTAGAGGGTTCTTCAGTAGTTCGGATGAGTGTCAGAGGAGTGTTTGAGTTTTGTCCAGTGTTGGCGAAGAATGGGGTCATTCCAAGAGAGGCTTGCTTGCTGTTGTTATAGGCAAACTCAACTACAGTGAGGTGTTCATACCAATCATCTTGTCTGTACAAGACATAGTTTCTTAGCATTTGTTCCAGAGTTCGGTTCATCCGTTCAGTTTGGCCATCAGTTTTGGGGTGAAAGGCTGTAGATAGTGCAAGTTTTGTTCCAAGGTATACATGGAGGGCTTTCCAAAAATGGCTGATGAATTTCGGGTCTTGGTCACTAACAATGATCTTAGGAAGACCATGATAGTGGAAGATATTGTCAAACAAGAGTATAGCTATGTCTGGTGCTGTTGCAGTAGTGGTGGTTGGTACAAAGTGAGCTTGTTTGCTGAGATAGTCCACAAAGACAACAATTATATCTTTCCCATTCTTGGTTCGGGGTAGTTGTACAATGAAGTCCATAGAGACTTGTTCCCAATTAGCAGATGGTACTGGGATAGGGTGGAGTAGGCCAGGTTTGCTAGTGTTGAGGACTTGTTACATTGGCAGGCATCACAGGAAGTGATATAGGTCTTTAGCTGATCTGCCATCTGGGGCCAATAGAAGTTTTGGGAGATAACTTTGTAACATTTATCAAATCCTAAGTGTCCAGCTGTAGGGGCATCATGACATTCGAATAGGATAGTCCTTTGGAGGTCTTGGTTGTTTGGGACATACAGTCTGTCCTTGTAGTAGATAGCATTATCCTTGAGTTGGTATTGATTGTACCAGGTGTGCTTGTCAGTATCATCACTGTTCAGGATTTCTCGGAGTGCTTGAGCTTCCTTATCATCAGCACATGCTGCAATAATTTGTTCCATGATGGAGTTTGTAACCAAGGTGAGAGTTTGGATAACTTCTTCAATGGGTGGTCTGGAGATTGTATTGGCAACAATGTTTTCCTTGCCAGGGCAGTACTGGATTTCATAGTCAAAGTTGGTAAGGACTTTCATCCATCTGGCTTGCTTTCAAGAAAGGGTAGCCTGGGTCTTGATGTTGACTAATGACTTGTGGTCAGTCAATATGGTGAAGTGTGCTCCTTCTAGGTATGGTCGCCATTTGATCAGAGTGTCTATGATGGCTAACATTTCCTTCTCGTGAGTTGCATAGTTGATTTCGGCATCATTGAACTTGTGGGAGTGATAGGCTACAGGATGTCCTTCTTGCATGAGTACTGCTCCAAGGGCTAGGTCAGAGGCATCAGTAGTAACTTTATATGGTAGGGCAGGATTTGCCGCTTGAAGTACTGGAGTGGTTATCAAGGCATCCTTCAATACTTGAAAGGCTGTATCTTATTTGGGTCCCCAATTTGCAAGGTTGTTGAAGTCTTTCTCTTGTTTCATGGTCCAGGGTTGTTCTTCTTTCTTGCTGTGCTTGATCATTTGGGTAAGGGCAGTGGCAATTTTGGCAAAGTTGGCAACAAATTGTCTGTAATAGTTTGCTAATCCCAGAAATGACTGGAGGTCTTTCAGCTTCTTCAGTCTGGGCCAATCTTTGATTGTGGAGATTTTGCTGAGGTCCACTTTGATTCTATTTGGTGTGACAATATGTCCAAGGAATTGGATTTCTTTCAGGAGAAATTCGCACTTGCTGAGTTTTGCAAAGAGTCAGTTTTCTTGGAGTTTCAGTAGTACTAGCTCCAGGTGTTCAAGATGTTCCTCTAGGGTTTTGCTGAAGACTAGGATGTCGTCAATATAGACAACAACAAATTTGTCCAGGTATGGGTGTAAAAAGGTATTCATCAGTGTCTGGAAGGTTGTAGGAGCATTAGTTAAGCCAAAGGGCATAACCAGGAATTCGAAATGTCCATAGTAGGTTCGGAAGGCTGTCTTGTAGATGTCTTCTTCTTTCATAGCAATTTGCCAGTAACTATTTCGCAGATCAAAAGAGCTTATGAATTGTGGGTTGGTAAGCCTATCAAATATTTCGTCGATTCTGGGTAGTAGGCAACAGTTCTTGATGGTCTGTTCATTGAGGTTATGGTAATCAATGCACATTCACAGATCTCCTCCTTTCTTGACAACAAAGAGGACTGGTGCACCATAAGATGATACACTGGGTCTGATGAATCCTTATTCCAGGAGTTCATCAATTTCTTTCTTGAGTGCATCGATTTCTCTCAGAGACATGTGGTAGATTGACTTGAAGGCTGGCTTGGCATCTGGGATAGTTTTGATGGCATGGTCTACTGCTTGTTTGGGAGGTAGACCTTTTGGAAGTTTCTTCGGGAATATATCTTGGAATTTCTGGAGTAGTAGTCTGACATGGCTGTCAACTTTGGAAAAGTCTTCTTCAGAGTTCTCGGGTTCTCCTTTGGATGGATGGATGGAGATAGCGAAGAGAGGGTATTTCTTGGTCAATTTCTTAAGTTGTAGCTTGTTGATGTGGGTGATCTTTGGTCCAGGGTCACTAGAGTTGAGTGGGTCCTTTTCGCCTTGCAGTTTGAAGTTGTGGCGTCCTTTCTTGATGGTCAGAGAATGGTTTACCCAATCGATCATAGAGTTCTCTTGTTTTAACCATAGAGTTCCAAGAATGATTTCATTGTCAGGGAGTGGTACGATCTGGAGGGTAACATGTACTCGATAGTCACTGATTCGGAAGGGAAGATTGCGAACTTCCTTGCTAATGACGTGTGAGGTTCTATCAGCTGTGGCAACTGCTTGAGTTTGTTGTACTGGAGAGGTGAAGACCTTAAGTCTATTGGCTGTTTCTTCATTGATGAAGTTGCCTGAGGCACCACTGTCTATCATGATCTTGACAGGTGCTCAATTGACAAAAGCTTTAAGTGTAAGCAGTTTGTCTGATCCAATGGTGGTGATTTTGGTTATAGGAGCTTTCCTTTTGTTGGTTCTTCTTTGAGCCAGTTCGTTGACATAAGAGAAGCAATCATCAATCATTTGAGAAGAGTACATTCCAATGCTGTGGGGGCATCGGCCACTTGGTACATATCCATCTTCAATTTTCTTGTAGAATTGTTCTTCTTTGTTCAGGGTAGGTTGGACTGGGGCCTTGTTTGATGAACCAAATCCTTTAGATCCTCAGATGGTGGGCAGTAGTTCAGGGACTTCCTTGATTGTCAGGTTTGACTCGATTTTCTCGAATAGGATCTGGGCGATACAGAATCCAATGGGAATCTTGAAGGGTGTCCAACTGTGGTTTCAGATGAGGACAATAATTTCGCCTGTGTAATCTTCATCAATGACTCCTCCTTCTACTGAGAGTCCTTTCAATGCTAGGCTGCTGCGACAGCATATTCTTCCAACATGTCCTTCAGGAATTTGGATACTGATTCCTGTGTAGACTTGTTTGACTTCTC
>RBNI01004375.1:0-14177 GCA_003990745.1 Jimgerdemannia flammicorona | reverse complement strand
AAAAAAAAAACACAGGAAATTAATCCATTAAAAAAAAAAAAAAAAAAAAAAATGAACTTTATTGTTCAGCTCTCCAAGACTAAGGCAGGATGAGATGTCATTATAGTATTCATGGACTGCCTAAGCAAACAAGCCCATTTTGTACCCACTAAGACCACTACTACAGTACCAGAGATTACTGAGATTTTCCTCAACCAAGTATTCAGATTACTGGTATGTCTAGCACCATTATATCTGACCAAGATGCCAAGTTTACAAGCAACTTCTAGAGGGTATTCTTCTCTCTCCATAGAACTAAGCTGAAGTTCTCTACTGTCTATCACCCTCAGACAGATGGTCAAACCAAGCAAACCAATAGAACCCTCAAACAGATGCTTAGCATCTTCTGCTGTTACAAGCAGAATGATTGGAACAAATACCTAGCCCATACTAAGTTTGCTTACAACAATAGCCAGCAAACCTCTATGAAGAAGACCCCATTCTTCCTGAACCATGGTCAATACCCAAGGACCCCAAGTACTATTACAAAATCAGCAGTCCCAGCAGTCCAAGATCTGGCTGAGACTATTTCTGATCTTACCTGAATGACAAGAGATACTCTCATAGAAGTACAGGACTATCAGACCAAGTATGCAAACTTGAAGCAAAGGGAAGTCTCCTACAATATTGGTGACATAGTCATGCTTAGAACTGACCACCTCCACTCAGACACCCTGGTACTAAGAAACTCTGTACTAGAAGAATTGGACTATACAAGATTGTGGAAAAAGTCAGCAAAGTCAACTACAAGTTACAACTTCCCCACAATATCCAAATATACCCAGTATTCCATATCAGCCAATTGGTAGACTACTATGAGAACCTATTCTTCAAGCATATAGTTTTACCATCACTCCCAATTAGAATCAATGATTATGAGAAATTCAAAATTGAGAAAGTACTTGACCACAAGATCCACAAATATCCCAAAACAGTTAAGTGGTTTTTCCTCATCAAGTGGAAGGGTTACCCCACTCATGACACTATCTGGGAAAACAAAGAAGCTCTGGAGAATGTATGCAAAGCCCTTCAGGACTACATGGAAACACTCACTCTCCAGCAAAGAAAGGAACTGCAGCTCTAAAAATTAGAGTATATAGTAAACAAGATACTATATATTTTATCTGAAACATATAGTACTGAACATTGCAGAAAAAGAAATACTATAATTAATAAGAAGACACTCAGGTGAAGAACAATCTAACATAGTACAGCAAAATATATTTGAACAACTCTATTTTATGCTATCTGTATCATCTCTACTAGATGATGACAGATGCTTCATATGAAACTTAGGAAAGCTGACAATGTCAAAACCAATCTAAGTCCATTTATATGATAGATATTATTACTAGGAATTGCCTCAGATTATAAGAAATACTATTTCTGAGAGATTTGAACCCCCAGCCATAACAATGAGAGCCCTTGCCCTAGACAAGGATGGCCAGTCCTCATAAATGCACCAACCAGACAAAAAAAAAAGAGGACCAAGATCTGTCAACCCTGTGTAACTATAACTGCAAGTAGCAATATCTTTGAAATCAGAATTTTTCTCATATAACCAGTACATGCTCTGCTTACAGCAACAGATCACACATTTTCTACTAGAAAGCATGATCAAAAGAAGGTCACACTAGATAGGGAAATAAGTATAAATATCAAAGGCAAGAATACTCTACAATTCTTATCCCCCTCTCTTCACAAAGAAAAGATAAGATAAGAATGCCTGCTACTCACTGCCAAACTGCCCACCATAGCCAGCCCCTCCCAAGCCAGGTTAACTACCTCTTTGGATATATCCAAATTGCTATCTGAAGAAGAAACTACCACTCTGAGACCCTTAACCTCTCCAGCCAGGACCTAGGACATTATGTCCTCAACTACCATGAAGTCATTGAAAGGGCCTATCTTGCTACTAGCTGCCTAAAGATCTGATATGAATATAAAATCAGCCATCAACTCCTCCAATAAGCAAAGGACCTACCCACTGACCAGGTCTCAGACTGGACCCACCTGGACAGATATGAGCAAAGACTTATCAAGAAGGTCTATCAAATCATACACTATGCACTCTTTGCAATCCCCAATCTCAACTATGTCCAACTGAAGAATTTCCAGAACCTCTCCTTCTCTGAGGTTGATGAGCTAGAGATCAAGGTAGCCCAAGAAGCCAACTCCTGGATTACTCTTAAGTTCACTGACTACAAACTCTACTAGAGCCCCCTCCTGAATGACAACTCAGACCAATGGCTCCAGGACCTCTCTGATCTCTTTGAAGAACTATCTATCCAAATACATATCCTCAGGCATGAGGACCAAGAACCCTATTTAGATGGTCCCAACTATATCAGATAGAGAATCTCTATACCAGTACTCATACCAATGCAAGAACTATTTGCAGACCTCATTGACTTCTCCATCCTAGATAGTGAGCCATTAGAAACTACTCTCTCTGCCACTGAGGAAGATTCTCCACCTTTCTCTCCTCTGGATCTCAATTTCTGAATCAATGAGGATGTTGATTTCTAAGATGGGAAGGATGTAATAGAATAAATGAGATGCAACAAGATGAGTGATCACATGATCTGGCAAGTGATGATATCATATGATCAAGTATGACATATGAATGATGAATATAATGAAGGATGCAAAATGATATGAAAAATAATATCCAGCTTATCTCTGACAATCAATGCTGCAGCAACTATTGTCACAGTAGCTGATCATTGTCTAATAATTGAGATCTTGATCACAAAGTTGTTTTTGCCACAAACTATCTGACAAAGATTGCAATCACAAACCTCATTATAGTTACCAAATTAGTCACTCATACTTAGTCAGAAATCACAGACCAACTTGTATAAATATCCCCCAGTTTCTATCTGAAATAAAGCAGTTTTAGTTCAATCCTTGATATAAGAATCAAGTCCCCCCCATACACACATATTCCCCTGAGTCTTAGTAATGACATCTAAGTGACTCTAGTGTTTCTAACTAAACTCTAGAAGTCTAGCTAACTTCTGCCAGAACTGAGACCAGTATATAAATTTCCAAAGACTTAAGTAAACCCAATTGAACCTGAATTCCAAGGTGAATTCAGTCTGTACACAGCAAAGAATAAGACCCTTGAAAGATAGGACAAACCAGAAAGACCTTTGAAAGATAAGGCACTGCCACTATAACTACTTTTAAGTGAGCACTTCCTCAAACTGAAGGCTTCTTAGTATATATTATATACTAAGAGAGAGAGAGAGAGAGAGAGAGAGGGAGAGAGAGAGGTCTCTAAGTAATACCTTGTTTCTCTAATTATCCAAAGGATAAGAGAGAGGTAGAAATAAGAGTTATTACACTTTATATCTTGAGGTAGAATTTGTCAGCAGTTTCTTAATCAAGGTAACATTTACTTACTCTACTATCAATCAGGACTTTGACAGTATTTCCTTTAATTTCTCTTATATGTAGATATATTCTGTATTAGTCTCTTATCAGGCAGTAATTATTTCTGGGGTAGTTTCTTCTTCTCAATCTTATACTTCTCTATCTTCATCATTGATGTTCTTGATTTCCTCATTCCATCATTCTGGAATAGTTGACTTATACTTCTTAAATTCAAGAATGCATGTAATCTATTTTCCTATATATTTGAAATAGTACATCTTGATTCTATGGAGACATTATCCTATAGAGATATATCTATCCTTTTATATCTTAGTCTTCTCCTTGGTCTTATCAGGGTACTTTTCTGTTGATCTAAAGACTTTCTTTCCTCTATTGGAGAGTGATAGATGATTTATTTCTTTCACTTTGAGGTTATTATATATTACTTCAATAATAGCTTTGGTAATTCATTTTCTATATATAATTTTGACAGTCTTTTATCTAATATTGTATAGTAGAATCTTGATTTTATCTTTGAATTCTCAGTCTATAACTCCTCTAGCTATACAGAGGCTTTCTTCCTTAGTCAGGCTACTTATTTCTATAAGACAGATATAAGTTTCTTTCAGAACCTCTATTCCAATACCTGTGCTAATGATTGCTTGCTTATCTGGTTTGATGGTTACTTCTATACTTGAGTAGAGGTCATAGTTAGCATTGGATTCATATGTCTTGTCTGGGATCTTTACAGCAATATGAAATCCTTTGACTTTGATTTTCTCAGAGATTTCTTTGAGATTATTTTCTATATAGTGATAGTATATGAGGAGAATAGTTCTTTGTTAGTATTGGTCTTCTTGTCAGAGTATTTATGAGACATGTATTCTCTCTTTTTATAATGAAAACATACTCTTTTCTTTATAAGTTCTTCTATTTCCTTATCAGATAGTTTCTTAAATCCTCTTTATAGTCTTGTGGACTCATTCTGAGGTTTATACTTCTTTTTAAATTAATGTCATTTATCTCCTTTGTTATTACTTCTGTTATCTCTTAGCCTTTAAGCTATAAGGATAATATATGCTTGGATAATGACTTGTCCTAAGTACTATTGCTCATATAGGCAATTATATAGTCATCCTTGCTTATAGATTTTTTCTGATAACTATCCAGAAATAGCATCAAAAAAATAGGCAGCTCAGGTTCTATTTACTGTCTATTCTTGATAACTATATTCTACTTCCATAGTATTTAGGAGGGTTTCAAGTCTTGTAACAAATGCTTTGAGGTCTTCTTTTCTATTATTATAGAATTATAGGTTTTTGAGCTTAGTTTTGACTTCAGTAATATAGACAGAGCCATGAAACTACTGAATGATTAACTCTTTTACCCCTATGGTAGGTGGGTGGGCTTCATAATTAGAGCAATTGTCATCTCTATCACTTGTAAGGATTTTGGCATAAGTTTCCCAGATGAGAGGATATACTGGTAGATTATACTACTACTGGATAGCTGTTCCTGTGAAATGTGTGGCAACCTTTTCTATCTGTGAGCTTGCAGTTATATAGAGATCTTCAATCTCATAGTGCACATTGTTTTCAAGAACATTATCTGGGCTTCAGTTGTTATTCCAACTATTAGTATAGTAGTTGGTATCAACTTGGCCTATAAATATTATTACTTAGTCTACTTTGCCTTTAAATAGAGTGAGGCAGAGGCCTTTTGTAACAGACAGACTTCTTTTGCTCAAACCATTCAGAGCAAGCTAAGCCACACGGATATCTTTATGTGAAAAGCAATACATTTTCAAGTTTTCACTTCGTCTATACTGGTGTACAAGGTGTGGCAGGAGTCTAGCAACAGTCTATAATAAGTTTCATTGAATTCCATGGAGTTTTCATTAAATGGTGACCCAGGGTTCATCAAGCTCTGAGTGCTTGGAGAGGAGGAGGCCTGGCCTGGGCCTCCCCAAGAGTTTTGCAGCAGTGGCTAGGGCCGGTGCTGGAGCTGGAGGAGCAGGTGGTCAGGGAAGGCAGGCTGGTATTGAGAGTTAGTGCATGGTAATGGGAGGCAGAAGGGTAGCTGCTAGGCCCATGGGGGTAGGGCAGGGGGGATGATAGGGGTAGGAGTCAGGTGACTGGCCAGGTGACTGGTCAGGTGACAGGTCAGGTGACTGCCAGGGGCCAGGGGTCTGGAAGTGGTGTGGCCCAGACTGGTATTCCTGGGGCTGGGTCTGTGGCTGGTGTGACTGCTGGGGTATCTGAGAACAAGCAGAAGGCTATAATGGCAGCAGGCTTCAATGAACTGGTGGTGCATCCCTTCTTCTACAAATTGGTATCGACATGGGCCATCTCGGCAAATTTTTTGGGGCTGGGAATGTCTGCTAGGGAGGTCTTGCAACTAGTGGGAGAGGAGGTTGCTGGGGCAGAATTACTGAAGTTTATCCCATCAGCTGAGGCAGTTGAGATAGGATTTGTAGAGGAGGAGGAGATGGCAAAAGTCTTGGAGAAAGGGCTGGTCATCAAGAATATCAAGGTTGGCATAGTGAGGTGCCTGAGGTGGGACCCATGTGCCATATGTCTGGTGATTGAGGGGCTGCCAACATTGGGAAGACAGGAGACTAAAGGGATTATAACAGAGGCACTGGGGGGCATCGGCGAGATGGTCAACTTTGGGTTTATGTTCTGGGAGGGGACCAAGCTGTGAAATGGCAACTATGAGGTGATGGTGTGGCTGGAAGGCAAGGAGGCCACAGGGCTAGGGAGGGACTGGCCAGAGGTGATTCCTGTTGGGGGGCAGGAGTGTAAAGTATGGAAAGGGAAGGGCTCTGAACAGGAGAAGGAAGAATTGCTGATTGCTCTAGAGGAGAGAGAGGCTGCAAAGGAATGACGGAAGAGAAGATGGGAGGAGTTCACCAAGGACTGGATCTGGATTCCGATGGATGGGAGGAGGAAGAAGTGGCAGAGGGTGAACTGGGAGCACCTACAGACAGTCCTTCAGGGCTTGAAAGTAGAGGAAGAAGAAATGGCAGAGATTGCCAAGAGTCAGATAGAAGAGGTGGAGACAGCTGAGGTGTCCTATTCGTATCTGGGAGGGGTGGAGGACTCAGCACATATACTAGTGAAGGGAAAGTAGGCTGATAAGGAGGAGGTGAATGTAGGGGGTTTTGAGGAGGTTGTCGAGGTAGTGCCAGAGACTCAGGTGGAGGATGTTCATATGGCAGGAGCAGTAAATGTACATTGGGAATGTCTAGAGGCTGGTGAAGTGGTGAGGCTGGAGAAGGGTATGGAGGAGAATGACCTGGTGGATGTGGCCTCTGATGTGTCAGCAGATAGGGAGATGCTCCAGGAACTGAGTAGGACCCCAAGGCCTGCCACTCCTGGGCCCTTGGTGATGATGGCTGATGACTGGTATCAGGCAGTGCTTGAGGAACTAGCAGAGGAGGATATCAAGGAAGTGGATATATTTAACAGATCTCAGAAGGCCTGGGAAGGGTTCCTCAATGTAGTATTACAGGGGCCAAAGTTGGTGACAGCAATGGTGGCAGTACTTCTGGATGATGAAGGATATGAGGTAGATGAGGATTATATGGCTGATATCAGGAAGGTGGCATCTGAGCGAGTGGATATCTTCTGCAGTGGCATGAATGGAGCCTGTATCTGGAGGGCAATCTGTGAGGAATGGAAGGCAATAATCTGCAGTTGGGTGGAGAAGGTGGTGGTGATTCCAGTGGAGCTTTAAACATTTTTATTTATGATGATGAACAGTCTACATATCTTATCGTTAAATGTCAATGGTTTGTGTAATGGAGTGAAGTGAAGGTGCCTATTTCAATGGCTGAAGATCAGGAAATATGATGTTGTATTGCTGCAGGATATTTGGGCATATGGGGAGCAAGATTATGAGGATTGGAGCAAGGAATGGTATAGAAGTACAGGTTGGAATGGGCAGGTGGGTATTTTGGTTGGCTTGAGGAGAGGTGAGCTGATGGAGGTTGCAGTATATGGTGATCAATTGGTCTGGGGAAGATTGAAAGGTGGACCTGGAGATGGGCTAGTGGTCGGCTCCACATATCTGCCAGCAGTTGGCAGAGAGCGAAGCCAATGGGTGGAGGGTTGGCTGGCTTGGGGAGACTGAGATGAGGTTAGGTTGGATATTCTGAAGGGAGACTTTAACATGATGCATGACAGGACATTAGATAGATCTGATGGCAGAGTTGGTGTAGCTGTATCTACTGGACTTTCACGATGGCTCCAGGTAGAGAGAGATATGGGATTAGTTGATGAGATTTGATAGCATCATGGAGAGAGGCCAGGACCATTTACAAGATGGCACCCAGTTGGTGAGAACTTGGTTGGAACAAGGATTGATTGGATTCTGGTGGCAGAATGCTGGGGTAATATATTGGATGCAACAGGAGTACAGTGGTATCTGTGGTCAGATCACTGGGGCATTGAGGTGCGTGGGAGATTCCAGACAGTTAGTGGAGGTAGAGGTAGATGGCAACTCAATGTGGCACTACTCAAAAGGCAGATAGAAAGGGATCAATTTGTAGAAATTGTAAGACAGGAAGTGACATGATAGAAGAACAGTAGATAGTCAATAGCACAGTGGTGGGGAAAATTCAAACATTTGGCAGGTGCTTACTGGTGTGATGTGGAGGAGGTAGCTGGAAGAGAAATAAAGAATAGAGAAAGGAGAGTTGAACAGGGGCTACATTGGTGGCTGAAGTCCCTGAAAGGGGAGAACTTATTAGGAGAAAGATACACCCAGTTGGCCAAGGAGGTGGCTGAGTTGCGGTTAGATTTGAAGGCAGCCGAAGATAGGGTGGTAGATGGGCTACTAGCAAGGCTGTGGGCAAGACAGTTGGAGGAAGGTGAGCATCCCACTAAGTACTTGTTGGGAATTCTGAAGGCCAGGAGAGTATAGCACAGCTGAGCTTCGGTGTTGTGGGAGGATGGAGTTGAGGTTACTAGTATCGTGGAGATGCTTAGAGAGATCTCTAGTCAATGGAGTACTCTATGGCAAGATGGAGAAGGTCAGGTAGGGAGAGAGGCTCCACTAGAGAATAATGACAATTTGGTAGGCAGCTGGCCAGTGGTGGCAGTGCCTGAGATTGGTGGGGTGGTAATGGGTATGGTGGCCCTTGAAGAGGTTCTGGAGGTTCTGTGGAAAGTACAGGCTGGTTCGTCACCAGGAGAGGATGGGTTGCCTTAGGAGTTCTGGAAGGAATTCCAAGTCAAGTTTGGGGGATGGCTTGTTGAAATGGCGAACTTTGGATTGGGTGAAGGCTGCTGGATCGGCAATGGCTCCTTAGGGTTAGTCTCTCTGCTCTACAAGGAGAAAGGGAATCACCATATGTGGCGGAACTAGTGGTCCATTATGCTACTGAATGTGGATAGAAAGTTAGTCTCCAAGATCCTGACAGAGAGGATGTAATGATGGATTGGCCAATTGGTGGGTGAAGAACAGTGAGGATTTGTGAAGAGGAGACAGATTCAAGACAGCACAGCCTGGGTGCAAAATGTCTTGGAGGGCTGTTGAAGTCAGCAAGTGGATGGGAGAATGGTGTTCCTAGATCAGGAAAAGGCATATGATAGAGTGAGGTAGGACTATTTGGAGGCAGTTCTGTGGAAGGCAGGGTTCAGTGTGGTAGAGGCTCAGAAACTGATGGGCCTAGTGCGGGGCTGTCGAGCTGTGGTACTAATAAATAGGTGAAGTGGCCCAGAGTTTGTCTTGGGGAGAAGCATACCACAGGGGGATCCTCTTTTACCCCTTCTCTATATCTTATCCTTGGAGCCTTTGTTGGTATAGCTGCAAGGGAGGCTCACTAGACTGAAGATGGAAGAGGTGGTCTGGAAGCTGGGGGCCTTCGCTGATGATATGGTGGTAGAGTTGGGCTGCATGGCAGATGTGACAAGACTGCAGAAGGGGTGGGGTAGTATGAGAGGCTGGCAGGGGTGAAGCTGAATTAGGGCAAGTGTGAGACTATAGAGCTGAGAGCTGGTTTGGGCGAGCATGGACATTTTGGCCAACTGGTCCATATAGGAGAGGCAGTTCGATATTTGAGTGTCTGGTTCTCAGTATATGGAATGGTGTTGTCAAAGGAGTGGTGAAGTGGAATGATACGAAAGTGGGAGAATGCCTTAGTTGGTTGGTCAGGAAGGGGCCTCTCCTTGGTGGAGAGGATTGTAGTTTTGAATGTATATTGGTTACTAAAGCTGTAGTATTTGGGATATCATTTAGACTTTCTCAGCTGGGTGGTACAGAAACTGAAGAAGGTGGTAGAAGGATGGCTATAGTAAGGTAGAAGACCGTAGATTAGTTGGGAGACAGTAGTGATATATATAGTAGATGGTGGATTGGGGCTAGTGGATTTTAGAAGGTGACTGAAGGTGCTTCAGGGTTGGTGGGGTTGTTGATTGGTGGAATTAGGAGTGGATAGTTGGGGCAAACTAGCTATGGACAATTGGGAAGTCAGGTTTTACTCCCATGGAGAGGTTCGGAAGGATATGCATGGGTTGCTGCAGGTTGAAAGGGTTAGCAGATTGCATTACCAGGGGTTCTGGTGGGGTATTGTGGAAGCTTGGATAGCAATGGAACTTTCAGGTCTGGAGCTGGGCGAAGAGGAGGACATGGAATAGCAATGGTGGCGACTTGGTGATATTCATATTGGCAGCCACCAGTTGGCAGAATACTCTCTGTCTGGGGTTATGGAATGGCTCCAGATGGGTCCACTTGAGCGTTGGCTGGTTGGTTGGCAGAAGGCTGGGTTTGGAGAGGATTGGGAGTAGGGTCCAGTCTGGCGATGGGGGACCTCATTGCTCAAGATTGTGCCACCTAGGTTCTGGGTGGTATGGTGGAGATTTTTGCAAAGAAATGTCATATTAGGGTACAGGACAGGGTAGATGGAGACTGAAGGTGTAAGGGTATGTGAGTGGTGCTATGAGCTAGACAGAGGTATAGTGCAGACACCAGAGTATGTCTTGGTGGTATGCCCAGGGGTGGAGAGATTTTGGCAGATGTTGAAAAGCTACTGGAGTGATGAAAGAGAGCATGCAGGGGGCCCCACTAGTTGGGTAGTCAAGCAGCAACTAGTGGGAGAGATTGGGGACATTTGGAGGGGCCTGGGCCAGATTATTGGCATCTGGGTCCTGATGGTAGTGCACTGGCAATGAGTGTTTGAGAAGGATCCTTAGATGGAGATTGGCGAATTGGTGGAGCAGTGGAAGGGGTTGCTTCTGGAAGTGGTGTAAGGGTGGTGGTATCAGGGAAAGAGACTCCAGTTGGGAGCCATGAGAAAGATACTAGACATTGTCCAGAGAAGTCGAGGGTGTCTGGTGATTGGTGAGAAGGAGGTACAATGGAAAAAAGGTATTGGCTGATAGACCCTTCCTTATATTTTTAGTGATAGTTGTTATCAGATAGGATCTTGTATATTAGATAGTGCCATAATAAAGGAGTCCAAGTGACTATAAAAAAAAAAAAAAAAAAAAAAAAAAAGAGACCTTTTGTAACTTGTTTGTTTCAATACTGAGATAAAGAACTTAAGTGAGTATAACTACTTAGTTAGCTAATACTGTTATCTTATCATCTGCTGATATTATTCTGCTGTTTCTATTATCCATTTGGTGAGATGGTTGAGGTTCTTCTCTCTCTATTATTATAGTATGTTGGTCATAGTTTGGAGCTGATTCTTCTATAATATCACTGAGATGAGTGAGCCTATAGGCTGGTGGTTTTGATGGAGTAATTATTGGATCTATTGTGATCTTAGATAGGCTTGATATTCTTGGTGGTAGTTCTATAATAGTACTGAGGTCATCAATATTGAGTTTGGGGATTTCTTCAATTATCCTCCTTGAGTCTTGATACTATAGGAAGGGTTTTACTGAGTCTGGTGGCTTGTAGTTCTTATTGCTGAATTATTCTTGTATAGAGAATTCAATAGTAGAAGTGGGATTTCTTTTAGTAGATATAGTATTTCTTATAGTTCAGAAAAGCCTTAGCTTTGTAGTAGCAATCATTTGGAAGATGGTTCAGGAAATATTCAGTTGTAGCTCAATGGATTCTCAAGTACATTTTTCATAGAAGTGGCTACCAACTAGGTTGTTGAATCTTTTCTTGAGTTCTGAGGTATAGGGGACATCTTTGTTAAGTATAAAAAAGATATTAAATATCTCTTAGATGGTTTTATTATTGAGTTTATTAAACTTCTCTTAGCTGGTGTGGGTTTTGGTCTACTCAGTGATGATTCTATTAGCTTCTTTGGCTTAAGTCTTGAAGGGTGAAAGTATTCCTTAGCTATCACTATCAATATCAGTAATATTGACCAGTGTTTAGTTGTCTATAGTAGGTTCTGAAGGAAGATTGCTTGTAAGTAGAGAGAAACCATATACTGCTACCAAATTGTAATAAAACTATATATCAATAGAATTACTATACAGTAGATAATTAAGGTAGTGACTATTGACTCTAAGCTATAAGTTCTTGAGAAAGTACTAAGTTCCAAATTACTTATTGTGATAAAGTCTAAGTATCACTTTCAGGTTCTTATTCAAGTGAGGAAGGCTGTGCTTATATCTCAAGTTGATCAGTCTTAAGATCATCAATAAGTTAGATCTAAAGTTTCTATAATAAGAATACTACTTTATTCTTATATTTAGGGAAAGTAGAGCTGAGGTTGCAATTTACTCAGTATAGAAAGTATTTATACATATTCAAAGCTATAACTAAATATAATACACTAGATATATCTATATATAGTTATACTACTTTAGGTAATCATGACTGCTAGTTGGAAATTCCATAGGAAATTCTATAGAAATTTATGTAGAAATTTCTATCAGAAATTCCAGAGACTTGTAATAATTCATTATATACATTAGTGAGACCAAATTGTATTATACAGAATTCATAGTGTTCAAATCTTATTCAAAAGGCTATCTTGGAGATATCTTCTTCTTTACTCAGTATAGGTAATGCTCACCAAACAAATGAAAGACCTAGCCATTGTAGTTACTCAGTTAAAGAACCAAGAAAGAAGACAGCAAGATTATCATTAAGATAATAGATCAGACTACCAGTAGTAAGATAACAGGAGCTCTACTCAGGTCCCATTAGTTACAACTATAGGTTCATCAGTAATAGATTTCTATACTCTAACTTACTTCAACTGTGAAAACTAAGATCACATTTAGAGATTCTGTCAAAAGAAACAGACTCTATCTAATGATAGAAATGTCAATCTTATTCAGATAGATGAAGAGACTCAAGAAATAGAAGAAGAAGCTATCTGGCTTTGTGATTAAGATAATACTCATCTATACTTCAAAGTCTTTCACTCTAAGATAACTTGAGATATAACATCTGCTCAGACCAGAGGATGAGGAAGACTCCCAAGAACCCCACTTCTACTACTTATTAGTAACTATATCTACAGGCAAACATCTAAGACATGGTCATTCCTCAGATATATCTCAGGAAAATAATAAGAGAGTTAGAAGAGACACCTCTGAACCAAAAGCTGGCCCATCAAGAGTATTAAGAAGTATCTCTCTACCTGATCTCAAAGAAGAAGAATACATAAGCATAGAATTTTCAGTTGATGAAATGCTCAATAAAAATGAGAGAATTCACTCTAAAAGATCTAGATATTGGAGGAGTAGTAAACCCTATAAAGTAGTATCACTTTGGAAATATCTCTGCATCCAGAATACAGGCCTTACATTCAAACAAGTCCTTAAGAATACACTAGAAGTTAGGCAAAAATTTCTAAAGAAAGCTAAAGAAGATACTAAGAGAATCTCTGTCTAAGGACTATATATACTAGAACCTAATACTATCTATGTAGTTTATGAACACCAGTACCAAGAACATCAATCCACAAGACTAGCTAATGAAAAAGTATATAGTGAAAATGCCAGAATTCTTATTAATACCAGAGCAGTAGTTTGTATCATTACTCAGTAAATATTAGAAAGGATTAGATGGGAAATTGATAAAAGAACTAAAGTAAGAGTCATCATAGCAGATGGATCAGCATTCACTTCTCTTGGACTAGTTAGAGATATACTCATTTAAGTTAAAAAAACCTACCTCAATATATCTTAAGCTATTATAACCTTGGTAATCTCCTATAATTGGATTTTGGAAACTGACTGGTTACACCAAGTTGAAGCTAATATAGATATCAAAAAGCAACTCCTGGTCTTCACCTTTTATAGACAAAAGCACAAGGTACTAATTGAGTCAAAAGGATCAAGAAAAGCAAGTCAGGCCTCTGAGATAGAATGATAAGGATATGGAGATATACTCACTACTACTGAGGATAAAAGTAAAGCAAATTTTCTGCAAAAACTAAGAAGTGATTTTGATGCTCCTAGAAACTCTGAAAGTAACTAAGAAGATCTTTTTATTGGAGTAATCAATACTAAAAGCCTAGAAGAAAACATTGATTAGGCTATTAGTAAAAAAGTAGTATGAATTTATAGGACTATCTATACAACCACCTCTACCTCTGAAGAAAAACCAAATTATGTGAGCCTTCTACCTAGGCATATATAAATACTACAACCATTTCAACTCACTAAGAGATGACTGTAGCAACTGCTGAATCCTTAATCTTAAAAAGATTCCAATACTAGCAATTGAAAATAAGAATGAGTTAAAATAAGTCTCTTTTTTTTTTTTTTTTTTTTTTTTTTTTTTTTTTTTTTTTTTTTTTTTTTTTTTTTTTTTTTTTTTTTTTTTTTTTGTTTTTT